>JAJPUD010011774.1:0-52794 GCA_023553655.1 Myrmecobius fasciatus
GAGAGTGGGTGTCACCCTTCAAGGGGAAATTAGGGGAAGAGAATGCATGTAAAAGCAAAGTAGTATAATTTTGCTTTCTTAAGCAAGTCTGGCTTTGATCTTGTTAGTTGGATTTTCTTCAGACTAAATTAAGTAGACGCTAACTCAATTTTAAGAGCCCCTTAGGAAGAAGGATTATACCATTGCCTGAAATCAGAGACAATAACTAACCTTAAATATAGCAGATTTGAGGGAAGACAACTAATCTACTCAGAGTAGAAGCCTGGACAACAGAAGATATGGCATGGAGAAGATTAAATGTTATATCCCTCAGTAAATAGAAATCTTCTTGGGGAGAAGGAACAAATGGAGACTTTGAAAACTGAGTGGTGATAGAGCCTATTTAAGTTTTTAAACATTTTTTGTGACAGTTGTGTAGAAGAGAAGTTTGTGGCTAACTTTTTTTTTTATTTTAAAAAAAAGTAAACTATTTTTATCCCACTCTGAGTGAAAGAAGTAGTCCTAAATGAGGAAATTGAGGAGTGACTCAAGTTCTTTTTTCTTTTTTTCTTTCTTTTTTTTTTTTTTTTTTTAAAGTAGCTCATAGTCATTAGAACAAGAATTTACATTGACTTGGGTCCTGGGTGGTTTGAGATTTTCTTGGGCAAAAGTTAAAACCTGTTAAAACAATTGAGGAGAAAAATTAATAAAATTTGTTAAGGGTTCAGGGAAAGTTATACATCTGTAAGTAATTAAAAGCATTATAATTGTATCCTTTCCTCTTTCTTTAGCTTACCTAATCTGTTTAAAAATATACATTTCTTGCAACTAGAAATTTTTATTCATTGTATTCTCAATCCCTGGTGCACAGACTTAAATGCTTGTCTGCATGTTCTTTAAAGTTATAAAGGGAAAAAGGATTCAGCTTCCTTTTTAAAAAAATTTGGGGGGGGGGGGCAAGAAGAGAAATCAAAAGTATTACTTCCCTTTGGCCACCACCTATTACTGGAAGTGAGAAGTGAGTGTTTGTGTAGTATATTTACTGACTAGTAATTTTGAAGATGTGTGAAAGCAAGCCCTGGTTTTGGGGAAGTGGCATTTTAGAATGTTCTGTTTTTATTACTGCAACTAGTTTCTAGGGGTTTTGAGGGGTACCATTATTAAATTTAGCATCTTAGCCTTCAAGCCAAAGCCTATAGATACAGAATAGAGCTTCCTGCTAATTTCTCCACTCTATTCCTTCCTTTCCATCTGAGTTCTATTTCTTTTTTTTTTTTTCCCCTCCTCTCCTTTTGATTTGAGCCAGTCGGCTGCTGGATTCTGAAGGGAAAAAAAACTTATTTAGAAAGTGTTTTAAAATGCTATAGGAGGCAGTTCCTCTCCTTCCACACATCCCTTTTTATTCGCTAGGGCACTTGAAAGTTCATAATGCAGCCAAGTGACTACTTATGTCAGCCATCTGGCCTGAGCATGGTCAGAGTACTGACTGCCCTCTTTCTATTAAGCAGGTTTGAAAGCACTGTGCAGGTGAGCAGACTGCAGGATCTTGTCAACCGAAGCAAGATGGCCCGGTGCCGAGGGCGCTTTGTCTGCCCAGTCATCCTCTACAAGGGCAAGGTATAGTTTTCCTGGGAACACTATAAGGAACATAACTAGGCTCCTGTGGCATTAGTGCAGGTCACTGTTACCACATCTTCTAGGGTAATGATATGCATGCACTTAGATATTTAGAGACTAATACTAAGCCAATTAGAGATATACCAAATTGTTAAATTAGGTAGCCCTAATGGAGTGGTGAAAGAGCCGGAGGAAGGAACAGGTACTTCAGTGCCCATCACAGTGCTAATCAGATTTACAAATAAATCTGATATCCTTTGATTAAAGGAATACAGAGAAGGGATTGAGCCAAATAGACTAAAGAAAAATAGAAGGGGATGCTCTTGGTATGGTGGGGAATCATATGAGCAAAATCCAGAAGGGTAGGACCCAATAGGAGGGATTGTGACTTGTAGAAGAGAGCATGATGGCCAGTTGGATTTGTGGGAGAGAGGATACCTATTAAGTATATTGGAAGATATAGATAGGTTTGTTATGTAGGAAACAAAAAGCTGGGTAAAACTTTTGGACTTGGTAGATAGTAGAGAGTCTTTGTAGGTTCTTATTTGGGAAAGTGACTTAATGAAACTATTTTTAGAAAAATTATCCTGGTAATGATATACAAGATGAATTGAAAGAAGCTAAAAGCATGGAGACACTTACTCTGTGATAGAGTAACCTAGATAATGAATGCTTTGGTTAGAGTAGTCAAAGGGGGGATATAAGAGATTGCAGAGAGAAATAGCAGGACTCTGCTGGACTTATTCTTTTATATGCAGATGACCACAAAATTATTATCTTGAATGGAAAAACAGGGTAGTTTGGTAAGGGAAGCTGGTTTAGCTGGGGGGAAAATAAATTCAGCTTTGAATACATCTAGTGTTAGGTGTTGGGAGTAGTGGAGTGGGAGTGGAGGATGCTGGTACTTTAAAAGTTGAGAAATCGGATAGGTAGAAATAGCAACTAGAGCCCAGCATCTGAGATGTAGACTTAGTAGTCTTTTGCATAGTTGTAATGGGCAAAACCATAAAGAGTAGGTGACTTTATAAAAAGAATACATATATAGAACACAGATTCTTTACCTGGATTTTGAGTTTATTTCTTTGTTAAATTTTATTTTTTTTCCAATTAAATATAAAAACAATTTTAACACTTTTCAAACATAGGAATTACATGTCCTTTCTCTCTCCCTTCCTCCCTCTTGAGAAGGCAGTTTGACATAAATTATGCAAAATGTTTTCATGTAAATTATGCTGTGAAAACAGACCAAAAAAACCCCCAAGAAACTTAAGTATCTTCAATCTGCATTCAAGCTCCACCAGTTCTTTCTCTGGAGATGGTTGCACCATTCATTATGAGTCCTTCAGAATTTTCTTGGGTCATTGTATTGCTGAGCATTAGCTAAGTTATTCACAATAGATCATCATATAATATTCTCCTGATTTTATTTTTTATTTTGCATCTGTTTGTGTAAGTCTTTACAGCTTTTTCTGAAAGCATCCTGCTTATCATTTCTTATAGCACAATAGTCTTCCATCACAACCTTATGCAAAATTTATTCAGCCATTCTCCAGTTGGTAGGCATTCTCTCAATTTCCAAATCTTTGCCATCACTAAAAGAGCTGCTACAAATATTTTTGTACAAAAGGGCCCTTTTCCCTTCTTTATGATCTCTGGGATATAGACACAGTAGTGGTGTTATTCAGTCTAACTCCTTGGGCATAGTTCTAATTTGCTCTTCAGAATGGTTGAATTAGTTTAAAATTTCACTAGCAATGCTTTAGTATTTTAATTTTCCCACCTATCCTCCAAGTTCTAATGCTTTGCTTTTCTGAAATATTAACCAATCTGTTACATATGTGATAACTCAGAATTATTTTAATTTGCATTTCTCTACTTGGTAACGATTCAGATCACTTTTTCATATGATTGTAACTATCTTTTACTAGTCTGAAAACTGTCTATTTATATCCTTTATGTGAATTTGATTTTTAAACATTTTGCTAACTGTATTCCAGTGTATTTCATGCATATTAAAATCTTAATTTGAGAAGGGGTACTTCATCATACTTAAGCTTAGGTTTCACCAGACTAAGATCTAAACCCTTGATCTGGAAGGAGGGAAAAGTTTGGGGCACTATCTGAACATAATGAGCAGAATGAGAGAGCTGGAAAAAGTTGTCTTATTTGAAGAATGAAGTTTCTCAGGCACCCCTTATTCTAAGTAAGTTGTTTGTATTGAATATTAAAGTGAAACTGCTAATAAAAATAAGGAAGTAATTGCTATTACAGACCTGTAAATTTTAAGTTTAAGGAATTAACAGTTCAGAGAGCATGTTAAAAAGTAGTGTCCATGGGGCAGCTAGGTGGTGCAGTGGATAGGGCACCAGCCCTGAAGTCAGGAGGACCTGAGTTCAAATCTGGTCTCAGACACAGCTGTGTGACCCTGGGCAAGTCACTTAACCCCAATTGCCTCAGCAAAAAAAAAAAAAAAAAAAATAGTGTCCATTGGTACCAAAGAGTGATATTGCACGTTGGCACCAGGTACTTTCTCCCCTCCTTCCTCCCCTTTTTGGTAGAAGAAAAATGTTCTGGAATCTGGAGGTTTTTGACAATATAGAGAATTGCTTATTCATTCCAGGGCTGGTGAGATGTTTGGAAGAGAATTCTGATTTTAACTATGAGATAGGAAATAGGTTTCTGGAGGCATTATTGTATTTGTCTTATGCTTTAGATCCATATTTTTTTGATTCATGTGCCAGGAGAAGAGAACTTATTTTTACTCAGGTACAAATTTCACTTTATGGGAACTAATGAGGAAAATTTGCTTTGTAGAAGAAAAAAAAATGTTGCAGCTAGCTTCTGTCAAGAACATCTTCCTTGTCTTCGATACCCCTCTGGACAATGAAGGACTTTAACCGGATGATTTCTGAGGTTACTCCCAGTATTAATGAATAGGTGGATCATAAATAGACTATCAAACTCTTCTTCACACAGACACTTCTTTCTATGACTGGTTCTAATCTCTCCTTTTTATTATCAAGGAGTTTGCTGGAAAGAATGTATATATTGAGATCAGGGGCACTTTGATGTGATGAATGTCATCTGAGCATTGTATCTTGGCTTGTTTCCCTATTTGTAGCTGGGAAATAAGTGTTAGCCCCTCTCCTCCCCAGACCATGTTGAGGAGAGTGCTTTGTGGATTGGGATTTGTTATTGCTGTTCCTGAATTGAAGTTCTTTAGCCAGAGCTTGCATAGAGTACAGGTGAAGGATGCTACAGAGATGCAAACTCCTCAGATCTGAACTGTTCTCATCCTCTGAGAAATCTCTATGGTAAAGAGGGAAGTGGAGCTGTGGAAGGTAAGGAAAGAAAAACAGCTTAATCTAGATGTAGATGGTCACTGGTAAACCAAGATTTTGTGAGAAGCCAACTCTTTGATCAACTGCTTTCTTTCAGAAAGCAACTTTTTTGGGCCAGTTACTGTACTAAGTGCTGATGCTCAAAAAGAGGCAAAAGAGAATCCTGCCCTAAAGGAGTTCATCATGGTCTAATGCTAGGAACAACATGCAAACAACTCTGTACATACGATATATAAGGAAAAATGGGAAATAATTAAGACAGAAGGCTCTCGAATTGAGAGTTTAGGAAAGGCTTCTGTAGATCAGGGCTTCTTAAACTTTTTCCACTTGACTCCTTGTCTGTCGGAAATTTTTACTTGATACTGGGTATATAGGTATATAAAATAGGTATGCAAATCAAACGTTTTTGATCATAAATTCATGACCCCTACATTCAGTCACAAGACCCCATGTGGGATTACAAACCACAGCTAAAGAAGCTGGATTATAGAAAATAGAATTTTAGTTGGGACTAGAAGGAAACCAGTTGGCAGAAATGGGAGACAGAAAATACCCAGAATGGAGAGATGAAGCATCTTGTTTTTAGAACAGCCTGGAGGTCAGGGTTACTGCATGAAGGAGTACATGAAAGGGAGTAACAAGCCTAGAACGGTAGGGAGTGATAGGTTGAGAAGGGCTTAAATGCCAGACCCCATTGTGTTTGGTCCCAGAAGCTATAGGAAGCCACTGAGGTTGATGGAAAGAGTCAGAGCTGGTCTTCAGGAGAATTACTTTAGCTAAATGGAGGATAGATAGAAGTGAAGGGACATGATTATTGCAGTCACCTGACTGATTGTGGCAGGGTTAAAGGAATTTGCTGGTAGGACGTAAGGAGAGTGGGAATATGTATACATTTTTGATATTAGCAAAAATCATTAAAAGGAGGCACCTAAAAGGATGCAAAAAGTTAATGCAAAGGCCTGTTCTAGATAGCTAGCATGCTCCAAATATTCCCTGACTCTAACCTCCATACATAGTATTTAAGTGGCTTGTTTGCATCCATTTATCAGTGGTAGAATTGAAACTAAAATCCCTGTTTTGCCAGTCATCGTGAATATTTTCTGCTATCCTGTGCTGCCTCCTTGTGTAAACTGGGTTGAAGTGTATCTTGTTCCTGCTTGATTCTCTGAGGGAAGAGGAGGGGCCAAGTGACTGAGACTTTAAAAAAAAAAAAATGGATTTCATATTTGAGTTTTGCTCAGCAACTTTATTTACTCTTCATTATTTCAAGTTACGTCAGCCAGATGAGCTGTGTTCTTAGGTATCAAAAGAAGTGGAAGGTGTGATTGCTGAACAGCTATTAGCAGTCCCTGAAAGATCATGGAAAATGAAAGTTGTCTTACACAATTAGAGATGGAAAAATGTCAGATTAAATGAGGGAAAGGGAAGGGAATGGAAATAGGAATAGTAATTTTAAGTGTTGTTTTACTTTAATTACCTGGGGAAATTATAGAATTTAAAAAATTGGTTGTTTTGGTTGTTTTGGTTTGGTTTTGCTGAGGCAATTAGGGCTAAGTGACTTTTGCCCAGGATCACACAACTGTTAAGTGTCTGAGGCCAGATTTGAACTCGGATCCTCCTGACTTAAGGGCTGATGCTCTATCAGCTACCAACTAGCTGACCCCCCCCCCCCAAAATTGTTTTTTGTTGCCTTCACATCTATATATATATTCTTCTTCCCTCCCTTATGGAAACATTATTTGGAGCAGAGAAATTAGGTAGTTCAGCAAAGCCAATATATCCACTTAGTGTGACAGTATATAAAGTATCTCCCACCTCTAGGGGAAAAGACAATTTTTTCACTCTTGATTTCTTTGAAATCAAGTTTATTATATAATCATACATGGCATTATTTTTTATTTCTATTTGCATTATTGTGTAGTATTGCTAATTCTGCTTACTTTACGCCATCAGGCTTTTTATTCATAGTCTGTTTCTTACTGCACAGTAATATTTATTATATTCATACAATTGAGGATTGAGGCACTAAAGATAAATGGCTTGTCTTTACGTATCTAAAGCAAGATTTAAACTTAGCTATTTGTAATTCCCACGTTCAGATTTAAGAGCATGATACAGTTCTGGACATTCTTTTTCACTGCTTTGCTACTATAGAGTGTTGCTATGAATATTTTAGTGTATATGGAACATTTCTATGTTCTTTGGGGGGGGGGTATTACATAGCATAATTCCAAGTTTCTTTCTGTATAGAACTTCTAAAGGGATGGTTAATGAATATCTAGAAAAGAAAATGGTGATCACAAACATGGCTTTGTCAAGAGCAGGTTATGCCAGACTATTTTGCCTTTTTTTTTTTTTTTGACAAGTTCTTTAGATAGATTGATAAGGGGAATGTCATGACTACATTTTACCTTTAACCAAAAAACCAAAATATTTGATAAAATCTCTTAGTTTATTCTTATAGATTAATATGGTGCTATATAGGATGTATGATAGTACAATTAGTTTCATAAATGGCCAACCTCCAAAAGTTGTCATTATTGGTTCGATATGAACTTAAAAAGAGGTATTGGGTAAATCTCTAGGATTCTTTTGATTGACCTTGTGCTGTTTAATGTTAACAGCTTTGATAAAAGCCATAGATGTTATGCTTGCCAGAGTTGTGACATAAAAGGGATAGCTAGCTAACAGATTGGTGAGTGTCAAGTCCAAAACAGTCTCAACTGGTTGTAATATGGAACCAAATCTAATAAGGTCCAAGTTTAACAGTAATAAACTTATAAGTCTTGACATTTACCAAAACAAAATTTAAAAACTTTGCATGTGTAAGATGGGGAAAGTATGACTAGATAGCATTTTTCTCAGACTTTGAGAGGTGGGGTTTGAAGGTAAATGAATTTTTGTGGATAGAATTCTTTTGGGCATGCCTACATCAAAGATGCTCCGTGAGCAAAACAGAATTTAGTAGCTCAAAGGGAATGTGAAATGCAGAGATTTAGATCCATCTCCACTTCAAATGTATACTGAATATTTTTGCCTGACCTATAGTAGAGCCTTCCCAGCTCATATTGATCTGATCAGTCAGCCAGATACTATACTTTGACCCCAACATATTGATGTCATCTTTGTTAAGAACAAAGGACTACAACCAATTGATTATAAAATAGTTCAATATGGCAGTAAGAATAACTGAGGTGATCTTAAAGGCACATAGCTTCCAGGAATAAGTAGTTCTGTTCCTGTCGGGCCTTAGATGAAATATATTCACTTTTGGAGACAATTGATAAGAGAACATTGATAACTTAAAGAGTACTTGGAGATAGGCAACCAAAATTAGGAATGGCCTCAAGATCATGCCACTAGAGGATCAGTTGGAGTAATATACAGAAAAAAAACATCATTGGGAACATGTCTTCAAAAATGTGATGAGTTGTCATAGGTGGAAATAGAGATCTGAGGTTGGAATAAGGTAAAACTTGTAAGGATGAGAACTGCCCCAAAATGAAATGGACTATGGTTGGAGGTAAGAAACTCCCTTTCCTTAGAGAATAGGAATATATGACCACTTTTGAGGGAAAGCATGTATTGACTAAACAATAAGGTCTTTTCCAGTTGCAAAATGTTTGGAATGTACATGTTGAAGTAAAACCAGGTCATTAAAGGCAATGATTACAGCAAATCTATATGCATTGAAGTCAAAGCAAACAAAACAAAAATCCACAAAAACCAACATTCTGTGGTTTTATAAATACAATTCTAGTTTTTTTTTTTTTTGTGGACTTTTTTCTTGGGCTCCCATGTATGTCTCTGTATTTGTGGGACTTAAGTTTATATTTTAAAAAAGATTATCCATATGTTTTGCTTCATAAGTGTTTTCCATTCTGAATTATATACCCTTGTTGGTCATCTTTTGTTTTTTGGATTTGGGAAGTATGTCTACACTACCTTTCCTAATTACCTTAGCCTTGTGTTTTTTGCATGAATCTCTAACTTTGGAAATGCTATTTCTCTTTCAGCATATTTGCAGATCAGCAACCCTAGCTGGATGGGGGGAGTTATATGGGCGTACTGGCTACAACTATATCTTCTCAGGTGAGTGCTCAACAAAAATCTCCCTGAATGAGAAGAATATGGGTTCTAAAATACCCGTCTCAGGCTATCTGCCTTTCCAGGTATAGGAATGGGATAAAAGAGAGAGGGGAAAAACAAGGCATCCACATCAGAAATGGAGTCAGACAATGTGCATATAGGAAATATGCACATAGGAATATAGGAATCTTAGGAATTGTCTTGAGCTAAAGTGGATATTGCCCTGGAAAGTGCTGGATATATAATGTTTATCTTGGTATAGAGTCACAATTTTTGGGTAGTCAGCACCACTTCTGTGGGAAAGAACAGTGACAACATCCGTATCTTTGTCAATAGTACCCTGATTCTGACAGAATGATTTCTCTGACAGGGGGCTCAGATGATGCTTGGGCAGATTCAGAGGACATTACAGAAGATGACTGTACGCTTCGGTCAGTATTGAGTTGGGAAGAATTGGGGGAAAGATTAATTCACTCTACTGTTTTTCAAGGCTGAGTACCCATGTGCAGGACATTAAGTTAGGCATTATGGGAAATGGGCTCAAGGACCACACTAGAGTAAAACGAGGTTCCTACCCTTAAGGACCTTGTTTGATTAGTAGAAAAGATAAATATACAACTGGAATTTGTTAGACTATGATAAGGGCATAAAAGCAAAAAATAAAATGTGGAGTTTAGTCAGGAAAAGATTCTTTTTGAGTGAACACAATTCAAATAAAACTTTTCTTTTCCTATTTCTGCTCACCTAGAATAAGTGATAGTTAAAAGTAGATTCACTGCTTCCCTCCCACAAATCCTTTTACTCTCAAACGTGGACTTTTATAGTCTTTATTGGGGATAAAATACTACCTAATAGAATAGTATAGAAAGCTGACTTTATCCTTTATTTCATTGCCTTACTTTAAGGGTGTTAGTGAAGGGGAGAGAAGAGGAGGAAGAGGAGAGAGAAATTGACTAGGTGGTTTTCTGAATGCTAAAGAATTTTTTCTAGGCAGAACTTAAATAGTTTTTTGAAAGGCTACCAAAGTACATAAAAAACTTTAAGAGATGTTGGGGATGGATGAGGAAGAAGTTTCTTATTTAGGGGGGAAAAACAGTACAATTTTTCTGGTAAAATAAGATAGTGTGAACATGCTAAGCACTTGAATAATCCTCTGGAGTCTGAGGAGGATTAGATTTCTGCCTGGAGCTGTAGGAGAGACCACCCTATACTGAGACTCCAGAACTCCCCCATACTTAAGCCCTGCATGGGCAATCCTTTCTAGGCTCTGAGAAGTCTTTACAGCTTAAACTTCACCTTCCAGTTTCCAGACCATTTTCCCATTGTCTTGTTTGAGCTCTTTTGTTCTGTGAATTTGGGCAAATGGTTCCTCTAGCTTCTTTTACTTCTGCAAGGTGAAGAAAGGGAACTCCAGCTTCTAGTTTTGTTCATGCAAGATTACCAAATCATGGACTTTTGGAGTTTCAAAAGAATAAATATTTGAGGTAGTCCTGCCTTCTGATTTTATGAAATGGGAGCACTGGGTTGAAGTATACTGTTTGGGTCTAGGAAATAGTGGTGCTGGGAGTCTAGGGGTCTGGTGTGTGTTTCAGTGTTTCTACTATGTTATTCTCTCTTGGAGCCTTTCTAATAAGTGCCCTTTCTTAGTTCCTTTCATCCCCATAGAGTTTTCTCATGTACTTAATGGCCTCCCTACAAAGCTATGGAGCCTTAATTGTACTTGGGGATAGTGGATGTCTTAGATCCTTAGGTTCAAGCCTGGGCTTGATGTCTCTCCCACACTTTTCCTGAGCAGTATTTGTATGAGAAGAGAAAACAGTGGATGTGGTGAAAAGGACATTTAGTAGTGGCTGCTTCATCTTCTCTGACTTGCCCAACTTCGTGGTGAATCAAAGGGATAATAGCAGTTTGTGCTGCTTATGCTTATTGTTGAGGCCTTAGAGAAACTTAAGGATCAGACAAATGTTATCTTTGTCTCATTCTGCAGATGTTCTAGGCAACATGAATGGACCTGCTGTTTTCACAAGCAGTTGATAAAGTAGCTTAGTCTGTCTCCTAATAAGCATTTCATTTGGTTTTTAAATCATGTAGATTGAAAACTGGCTTAAGGCTAATAAACAAAAGTGGAAAATAATCTTCACATAGAAATGAAAGTGTCATTCCCCCAGCTTGGCTCATCTGTTCACTGAAATTATGTTGACTTCTCAGAAATAGCTTGTTTTCCTGTTTCCCATTTCCATGCTGCACAGTTGCTATTCTTTGAAGTGCATCTTTTTCAGAAAGTGTCCCTTCCATCTTAGCACTCCCTGGAACCAATTGGTTACTTGAAGTTGAAAGACTTAAGTCTTTGGGTGAGTAGAACTTGTGGAAAATTTCCTTGTGAAACTTGTCACCTTGGTTTTCTTTGTTTCAGAAGTGCTGACAATCAACTGTTTGATAAGGTTAGAGGACATGATATTAAATTGCTTCGGTATTTATCAGTCAGATACATCTGTGACCTAATGGTGGAGAACAAGAAGGTTAAATTTGGCCTAAAGTGAGTATGGTGTGTGAACCCACACTAAGATAGATGTGAGTAGTGACTTCATGGGATTATAGGGTTGAAAAAGACTACTTGAAACACTATCTCCTATTTCCTCTGTCTTAAATCCTAAATCATCTCAGATGAATTAGAATTTCTTGTCTTTACAAGGTGGGTTTTTTGTTTTTGTTTTTGCTGAGGCAATTGGGGTTAAGTGACTTGCCCAGGGTCACACAGCTAGGGCGGTGTTAAGTGTCTGAGGCCAGATTTGAACTTTGGTCTTGCTGACTTCAGAGGTTGTACTCTGAGCCACCTACCTGTTCCATCTTTACAGGTTTTAAAGATAAGTGGTAGTTTTGTTGAGTGATACATGTTGAGATCAATGTCCAAAATAGCAAGTAATTTGTTAACCTGATGCAGCTTTAGTCATCCTTTCCCCCTTAAATCATAGTCTATCTAAAATGTTACCAGATAATGTTTTTTCCCTTCTTGTATACTGTTTGTCTTTACCTTAATTATGATTGTCTATAATGTAACAAGGTGGTAGGAGGAAGGTCTTATTTCGCAGGGGCAATTCCAACCATGTTGAAACTGCTGTCTGAGGATAAGCAATAAGATTGGAATGGTAGGCAGTCTCATGTCCCCTTATACTCTTATTGCTGTGGTATTAAAAGAAGTCACTCTAGTCCCTTTTTGTTCTGAGGATAAATTAGAGGGAACAAGACAGAAACAGAATCTGATTCATGTCTTCCTGTCTTAGTGTAACTTCTTCTGAGAAGGTGGACAAGGCCCAGCGATATGCCGATTTCACACTTCTCTCCATCCCATATCCAGGTATGGTTCCTTTGAGACTGCATGAATGATGGTCTCTGGCTAAAGACTGGGCATCTTCTATTGGGTGTGAATGAAACTGGAAAGCTCCCCTTTCTGGGTGATAGCTGGCCTGTTAGGTGGGTGGTGATAGCCATTGTAGGCATTTCTGGTCAGAGGTGACGTGTTCTCATGAACACTTAAGTGTCAGTATTCTGGGGTGGAGCAAGAAGAGTATATTTAGATGTATTAAACTAGACCTATTTAAGCTTTGATTATGTCTTAATAAACTGAAAATGATGGAAAGAAGGAACCAGAAAAGCAATAGAATTCGCTCAAAAGAGTTATCTGTGGAGCATGATCACTTTTTAAAGGTTTTTGGTTTTGTTTGTTTTTTTTGGTAGCCAGCCCCTTTAATTTGGACTGTCCAAGGACATTGGTATACATAAGAGCATAGTAGCCTAAAAGGCATAGGACAGCATGAAAGTAAAATCCAGATAACTTGATAAGGAAAGTAAGATATATCAGACATCAATATTGTGAGCACTTTGGAGCTGCTTAATTCTATTTTTTTCTTTTTGAGTGGGTACAAGTTTTTACTGCTCAGAACCTTGATTTAAGTAAGACATAAGGGAAGAGGAAACTCGGAGCATAAATAGTACACAATAAACAAAATAAAGACACTAAAACATACAAGATACATCATCACCACTCCAAGGAAACACCAACATCTGAATTCCTTGGCTGAGAGGACCCATGGTCACAGGAGATGCTCAGTTCTTGAGAGAACAAGTAAAAGTTCTCAGTAACTTACATTCCACATAGTAAAACAATTTGGCCATGGACAAATGAAATTATTGGGTATTCATAGCGTAATTCCAGGATTGAGGGACTAAAGATAATAAATGCTCCATGTTAGCAGCATTGCTGCTTTCTAACTAAATGTTTGATGGAGGAGTCGATATAGGTCTGAATATCTCAGCTAATTGTACCTGCATGGTATCTTACTCCAAATTCCCACCTACATTTTTTTCCCATTCTCCTGGTGTCTGTACTTAGTCCAAACTAGGACCTATATCAGGATTTCATTACCCTTCACTTTGAGAGATGAAACTGAGGCTCAGGAAAATTTAAATGTGTCCAAGGTTATGTACATGAGTGGCAGACTTGGAATTTGCCTTCAGGTCTTCTCCAGCAAGCAAGAAGCATGACTTCCTACTGAAGGAAGTGTTTAGCCATCAGGACAAGCTTAAATTATTAGTAGTGTAAAGCTATTGCTGAAGGAATTAGTTCCAAAAGTCAAAAGGTAGAAAAGGACCAACTACACAGTTGCTTGCCAACGTTCACCAAATACTCCCCCCAAAGGTTCTTCTAAAGATTGATGGTAACTTGTCTCACAATCTTGCTCTGATTGTTAGTATTGCAGCAGAGTACATTATCTATACCTAAATGGATTTTTCACATCCATGCTAGAAGGTTAAGATAGAAATAGTTTCAAACTCCTGATCACTCCTGTCAGGTGTGGCCTTTTAAAAATGGGGTGATGAAATGAGCAGGTAGCTCCAAAACATGACTAGGACAGCTTTGTGACCAATTATGTTCATAGCTTCAGAAGGGGGGTACCTGACCCTGGTCAGGATTGTAAACTATTTCCCCTGGTCTAGATTAGAACTGCGTGCAGCATCAGTTCTGAGCTATATAATTTAGCCTGTAGTCCAAGGACCTTCCTGATGTTGGTGGGGTGGAAAAGATGCTACAGTTGTGGAAAGTTGAGAAGCATGTCTGGGTTGTCACTCTTTCCTCTGAGCAGGTTGATTTCACACCTCTCCCCTGGGTAACTTACCTTTTTGTCTTGGTGCCTTTGAAAGACTGGTAATAAACATCATGCATTGCCTTGAGTCTTAAACTTATCTAATTTCTATTGCTCTCTACTAGAGCTATTTTAGAAGTGTGGCCCTGATCTGAATTGAAACTGAGTCCTCTTTGATTTGATTCTGTAATTTGGGAAAGCAATGCATTTCAAAAGAGCTCTTGATATATAATTGGCATCTCCTATGAATTTGAGTTTAGTGCCTCAGTCTGATTTCCCAGTGAAGCTCCCCAAGAATATCTTAAGTGTGGCTGAAGATTGCTTTCTGACATCTCAACCAAAAGCAGTCAGAAGGAAGGCACATGGGATTGAAGTGGGAAAGTTGTTGTGTAACCAGAACTGAACAGTAAACGAATTATCAGGTGTTTCCCAAGCCTATCTTCTCCAGGTTCCCTTATCAGAAGGGATTTTCCCCACAGAAGTCCTGAGTAAGAACTTGGCTTCTAGGGTTACCAGAGTCTCTATTCGGCCACAGTAGCATGGTTGCTTTCTTCGGACTCTGGCTTGAATGTGTAACAATGTGGTATAGTACAAAACGTAGGGTATTGGGTTTGGGCTCAGAGACGAGTTAAAATTTCACTTGGATGAGCCTTTGGCTCTTCATTTTTAAAATGGGAATGATTTTTATTTTATTTTTACTATCCATCCTCAGTTTTTGAAGGCCAAAAAAGTTAATGTAAGTATTTTCTGACTCTAAAATGCTATTTACTGGAATCTATTATTAAAATGATTTGAAGAACTGAAAGTAAACTATAACTGTAGTTGGAAAATGTTCTCACTAACACTTAAGTGAGGTTTCCCCTAGATTTGACACAAGCGTTATATACTCCTATTTCATCTGCAAAGTAAGGACATGGGAAGCAATAGTTTGATTTCCATACGGTAGTGTAATGTATAGTCTTTGGGCATCTGAGCATCCAAACTATAAGATCCCTTTGAACATAACATTAGCCTATTTCTTCCGTCACTACATCCTCTTCAGATTCAGAGAACTACTCTGAAGGTTCTTGTATGTTATATTCCTACCTAGACACTGCCAATTGTATAGTAGGGGTCCTTCTAGTAAATGGTTACCTTCCTTTCCTAGTATTTGTTGGATTAGTATCAGAGATTAAAGGAAAGGAAAGGGAGAAGTGTAGTCGGTGTTTTTGAAATTAAAATTCTAGCTCTAGAAGTGCTGATTCTTCTGTACAGTTTTTGTAAACTGTTACAGAGTCAAGAAACATTGAGTTTGGAGGCTGAGGTTAACCATACTTGATTCTCCAGCACTGAAGAATCTTGGCTTTTATTCCAAATGAATTCTAGAAGAATACATGTTCCCAAAGGGCATCTTATTTTTCTCTTCCTCTTTCAGGTTGTGAGTTTTTCAAGGAGTATAAGGATCGGGATTACACAGCTGAAGGGCTTGTTTTTAACTGGAAACAGGTACAGGAAATAATTTGTAACTAATTTGGGATTTGTGTGGAGGAGGGTTTAGTGAAGGCCAAGAATAGCTAAGGGAATTCATTTAGATGGAAAAATCTGCCCCTTCTCCCCCCACCTCATTCTCTCCACTTATCTATTTCTTTTCTTAATTCATTCAATCTTTTCCCTTTTCTGCCTTTTCCTTTGTCAGCCTCCTATTTTAGAGAATTTTTTGGCTCCAATACTCTTGCACTTTCTTAAGCTGATATGAAAAGTTCAATAACAGAAAAAGAGGAAGAACTATCTTCAACCATCATGACATTTAGGAGTAGGATTTGGTTTCTTCCCCTTAATTGAGGCAAGAGTTGAAAGAATTAATCTGTAGGTTGGTTGGAGATTTAGTGGGAGCTGATTTCTTTTTGCTAGTAGCAAGTTGCATGCCAGCCTGAAAACAGTTCATGATTAATAATTAATCGCCTACTTCTTAAGCTATCATTGGATCTCAAATATGCATCTGTGTAATACTTGGAGCAGATATCTGCTCTCGTACCAGCTGAAGATGGTTCCTGTAAATGACCATTGTCTTAGGTACATTCTGTGCTTCTCACAAGTCTCTCTCTTCTCAGGATTATGTTGATGCACCACTAAGTATCCCTGTCACTCTGACTCGTTCTTTGAACATTGACTGGAGTGAGTACCAGGTAAGGAAAGGATTGGGGGTTACAGGAAACAGATGAGAGTAATTCATGAACACTTGTGGTAATCTGAACCAAACTGGTACCTTACAGGAGAGGTGTGGGGAGAGATGTGGTACAAAATGGGTTTGTGCCTAACCTGCTTTGAATTCTGTTCATTTGTTTTATTTCTAATAAGTTTTGAAAGGAAATATCCTACCCCCAGTAGACTCCATTTCCACCTTTTAAACTTCTCATTGAACTTTGATGTTCATTTTAACTTTGTAGTCCAGTTAATGTCTTTCCTTCTAAATTGTCTAGCTTTCTATAGGAAAGAACCACGACTTATTCCTTGTTGTTCATCTGGCATTCATCGTTGGGTGAATGAATAGAGCTGGCCCACTGAAGCCTCTGTTCAAGGACTAGCCTCGGAAGTGTGATACTTTTAAGATAAAACAAACTCTTTTGCTGGTCTAAAGCCCCTTAAAATCATGTTCCAGGCTTATTTCATGTTCTTCTACTTCACATGTTATGGGCCAACCGTCAGGTCAACTTGTACCTCAGCTCCACATGCCATCTCCTGCCTCCGTGCCTCCGGATAGACTGTGCTTCATGCCTGAAAGACTTCTTCCTATTCTTCACATTTTACCAATCCCTAACTCTTCAACATTCAGCTAAAATGCTGTATCTTTTCCTAGTCTATCTTATTGTTAGTACCTTCTCTCATTCAGCTTGTGTTTATGCTTATAGCTTGCTGTATTAGCCTTTCAGTAGAACGTGAACTTGAGGGCTGGCTCTGTCTTTTTTTTTTTTTCCTTTATCTCTATTCCTTTATACTTCACATATTAAAAGCTTAATAAATGTCTGCTTGCCCCACCACTCCCTCCAAAAAAAAAAAAAGGGGGGGAAGAAGGGGGAGGATTGATATACTTTGTGGCCAGGAATAGTAGAAAAACTGTCTGAATTAGATTATGTAGGCTTTGAAATTATTCCTGTTCCATTACCTTTTGTTGAGGACACCTGATCTGTAAGTATACCAGAAATCTTACCATATGTACCATCATGGCATACAGCCCATGTTGTCTTTCATGATTGGGCTTAAATACCAAGCAGTATTATTGGCCTTGCCTTTGCAAGTGGTTACTCTTATTCCTCCTGCCTTATATCTGCTATATTCTTATGGTGTGGGAAAGGAGTAATTGGTAACAAAGTGTTTCTTGTAGAGCTTATTTTCTCCTGTTGTGGGAAAGGATGAAGGCAAGTGTGCATATAGCATTAGTGCCAGCTGCTTTGTTCCTCTTTTAGTTTAGAAGGGCAGCAGTGGTTGCCAAATTAAAAACAAAACAAACAAAAAAAAAAAACTGACATTGATTAGAGTAGGAGGTTGAGTCCAAAGTTCGGAAGAGTCTGTAGACAAAACTTAAGAGTAGTATATGGATATCTTTCCAAGTCTCCATTCTGGACTCCATCCCAAATTATTCTTTCCTACCAATCAAAACCTTTCCCATAGTGCCCTGGATAGAAATCAGATCTAGACCTTAAGTACCTAAAGTCTGTGTAATTATTAACCATTTCTGGAATGTCACATCTTTGCAAGACTTACACTTCATCCGAAAATAAAATTCTCCTGTACATCTCGTTTGTATTTAGCTGTTTTCAGGTTCCATACCCTGGGTGATGAGATTTTTGAGAGCAGGAATTGATTTTGCCCTTTTTGTATCCCCAGGCCTTAGCAGAGTGTCTTAACACAGCAGGAATTGAAATACATTGCTGAAGGGGGAGGGGAAACTGCTTAGTCCCAGGGTCACACAGCTAGGAAGTTGAAGCATCTTGAGGCCAAATCTGAACTCTGGTCCTCTTGACTTCAGAGCTGGGCTCCTTCCTCTTCCCATTAAGCAGCCCCCTGACTGTCTTCATCCTAATGTGTATTTGAAAGACTCTGGAAAGGTCAATGTTAATGCCTCCCTTAAACTCCTTAAGCTTGTCCTCATATCATTCATGATGCTTGGTTTTGTTGCTGATGGTGTCTGAAAGCAGAATGTGTGAAAGAAGCCCTTGAACCTGAATCCTAACTCCTTCCTGCAAGATGGCCTGTGGGGGCCAGAAGCCAGTTGAATCTTTAGGCAGAAACTTAATAGCCCTGTGATCTTCAGCCAAAAATCTTTCTACTTTGATTTCCTAAAGTGTAAGGTGCAAGTAATAGCACCTGCTTCACCAGGTTTTGATGAGGATTAAATGAGAGCATAAAGGGCTTTTTGGTCAAACATAATATCCTATATAAATGTCATTTATTATCAGTATCACCTAGGAAGATCACTTAATGTCTCTGGGTCTCTGCTCCTTCTCTAAAATAAAGATTAGACCAAATGATCTTTAGCTTTCTTGTGACCCCAAAAGAGATCTTGTTTCTTACAGAAGCTTGCCTGATCTGCAGCACTGACTCACCCACACCGTATGGGTTCACTTCTCTTCCAAGGGTCCCTGGGCAGAAGAACTAATTCTAGCAACAAGTAAAAAAGATGTTTGTCCACTCGGGTTGGTAGGCTCTTCCTCAGCTTTGTTGCTGCAGTGAATGTCTGTAGAAGAGGGACCTTTTTGGGGGAAATGTAATTTTAAGGAAAAGCCTATCCTTTTGTCCTTTTCTGGCTATCAGACTGAACAGTGACATCAACTGGTTGCTTTATTCTCCATCCTTCCAGTGACCTTGAGCAGTCCAACTGCAGAGAAGCAGGAGTTTAATTCTGTGAGAGCAGCTCCCTTTTTCTACATGGGCATTGCATGAAGATGCTTCTAGAATTGATTTTTTCTCCCTTTCCCCTTCCCCCCACCCCCCAGTCTCTCCTGGCTTTTTAGTAGCATGGGTGTCCAGATCATTACATAAGAATAGGAACTCTGGCTAGATTGTCTTTTTGGTTCATTCAACATCAGGACTTTTCCCTGTTCCGTCAGTCATACCCAGCTCCTGTCTGAGGTTCTCTCTCCCAGTGTGGTAGTCTTGTTGGTTGGTGTTAAATCCTAGCTGTGAATCTTGTGTACTTGGTTAACTTGCCAAACTCTGTTATTCCCATTGGAAACATTGTTTTTGTACTACCCTGTAATCATGAGGTACCTTTACATGTTCTCTCCCTCGAGCCTCAGCTTCCCAGTCTGCCATCTTTCTTGACCCACCTTCAGCATTTAATTTCTACCTTCCCCCCCTTCCCAGTTCTCTGCAGAATTGCAGCTCAGAAGATAGCTGTTCATAGGGGTGTGTCTGAGCTGGAACAGTTGTGAGACCCCTGTGTGTGACTTCGGGTAATGGCTTGATTAGCTCAGAGCTGCAGCGTCTCTCTGGAACTGCTGAAAGTGGGTCAGGCCTCTCTGGGGCCTGGGAGGGTCAGGCTGAGGAGCCTGCTTTAAATTCCTGGGAAAGCCATTCCAATTACAGGTGGTACATTCATCCTGGCTGCCCTTGGGAGGCTCTCCTCCTGGTATTCACCTCCCTCTCTGTGCAGCTGCCTAGTTCTGAGAAGCAGTTAGCAGAACTTTGCTTCTGGTGGAGAGAGGAGACTAGTAAAACTGGGTCAGAACCCCTACGGAATTAAGGATTCTGAACAGGCAGTGGCTGAGGTTACCTATTCTGTTAATAGCATTTGGGCTTGTCTGGGCATTTGTTCCTCATCTTCTCCCTTCTCTTTCTTCCCCCCCCTCCCCACCATTGTCTTTTTCTGGTTAAAAGTAATCAGACAGATCAGGGGATAGTCTGTTCTTCCTGTTTGAGGAACCCCATTAAAGGAGGTGGGCCTGAGTTAGGATGAGCAACTTCACTTTTTGTGGTTTTGTTTTCTTAAGCTAAGAATATTTTGGATTGCTAATCATAATTTATGGTAATAAGCACAATAAGTGGGTGTGACCAAGAACAGGATCACTTATACATTCTTACATTTTCTTCTCAATGTAAGAATCTCCTCTCCCAAATTCTCCAATTTTAACCACAAGCCTAATGTCTCCTTTCTCTCTTTTTAGAGCTGGGACCTGGTGCAACAAACACAGAACTACCTGAAGCTGTTGCTTTACATAGTCAACAGTGAGGGTAAGGACCAATCTCCCTGTGCCACCCCTTTGGTCCCAAACCCCTTCCTTTTTTCATGAGTACAACCCACTCTTCTGGTACACACGCAGCTTGTGTTCTGTGCCTTGAATGCTTCCCAAGGTGGCCTGTAAGCAAGCTTCTGGCTGCAGGCATTCCCCACAGAGCTATTAATGCTTTCAATCTGGTTGGTACGGAAAGACTTTCTTTTAAAGTCATAGAGTATCAATATCCTAAGGTAACTGGTAATCCCCAGATCCAGAGTGTTAGCATTGTAATGAGTTATATTTTCTTCCCATCTTCCCCTGCCACCTCTTCTACACCCCCCCCCCAATTTGGAGGGGGATATGTTTTTTGGTTGTAAAAATAAAACACTTTAAATCAGTCCCTTCCAGATACTCATCAGACCCCCTTGAAGTCTTCCCTTGTGACCAAAAAAAAAAAAAAAAAAATTAAACCTAAAGTGATATATCAGCAGCATCTAATTGTTAGGACATCCTGTAAAAGGAGGAAGGGTGTGGCATTTCCTTATCTCTTTCCTGGGGCCAAGATCCCTGCCTATTGTAATTGGTTCCTTAGATGGTTAGAAGCGGTCTGGATTTAGCCTTTGTCCTGTTAGTTCTGCTAGGGAGCAGCATTCCCTGAATTACTGTAGTGAAGTCTTTAAGCCTTATTTAAGGGACCGGATTCTGGAGATGACTAGCATTCCCACCTCCAAGTCCAGAAGGTCACAGATTCCATTTTGTTACTGCCTGTTCTTTGATTCTCTTTTGGGCCTAATTCCCTTTGCCTCTTGATCAGATGACAGCGGGCTGTTGGTGCACTGTATTTCAGGCTGGGATCGGACTCCTCTCTTCATCTCCCTCCTCCGCCTTTCCTTATGGGCAGTAAGTATAGACTAGGAAGCCTCAAAGTATGAAGTGCCCAGGAGATTCTCTGCCTTGGGAGAAATCAATGATTTCTTCCTTCCCAGCACCTCCCTTCCCTACCCCTTCCTTTTTTTCCCCTAGAGAAGGTAGATACTTGGTGGGATAGGAACTCCTTTTCTGAGCCATTATGAAAGAACCTATGTCTTTTTCTGGAGACATTCACTTATTCGATAGACTTATGGGTTGGTTCAGTGGGACCTTGTGATTTCTGTTCTAGGGAAAGTAAGTGACCTTCATCAGCTATCCAGGTCATAGATGCTTATACCCTCATGGGAAGGCTATTTTATAATATCTGCACTCTGTTCCCAGGATGGGCTGATCCATGCATCCCTGAAGCCTGCTGAGATCCTCTATCTGACTGTGGCCTATGACTGGTTTCTCTTTGGGTAGGTCCCACGTGGGAGGCTATGGGGCCTACTTCTGATGGTCACTCTGTATTTGAAAGTCATGGTGCTCTGACCCTGGGAATGGAAGAAGCATCCTTCCCCTTGGAATAAGGGGCTAAGACATATCTAGTGTAGAGTGACTTGAATTTCCCCTTGGCTTCTTAGCTTGGGCCTTGTTGTGAGTAGGCTCATTTCCCTTTCTTTCTTCAGACACATGTTGGTAGATCGACTCAGCAAAGGAGAGGAGGTGAGTGACTTTTTTGTGTATCCACTGAAGGGGACAGATATAGCCTTAAGTGACTTCTTGCCAAGGAGGAATTACATCCACACATCTCTTCCCCCTTTGGTAGAGAGGTGTCTAGCTTGGCCTAGGCCATCCAAACTGGGATTTAGTATTAGGGGTTCTCATCCCCAGATGACTTTTCCCTTTTTATTCTATTTCTTTAATTTGAATGGGGTGTGTGTATGATTTTATGCACTCTTGAACCCAGCTATTTGGTTTCTTAATTGCAGTCTTCCATTATTCCTACCTACTACTTGCCCTCTTAGCTTTCTTGTCCCTAATTCACTTCTTACCATTATTCATGCTTTGTATTTTTTTAAACAAATAAGGGATTCTAATCCATGTTCCTTGTGTAGCAACCCTAGTGGTAGGATCAGGACATCTTATCAGCTACTTCTGGATCTAGAAACTTTGCCCGTGTTCTGATTACTTCCAGCTTGGACTCCATTTTCACTTCCTTCTTAAATGTTAATCAACAGCAGCAGCATTATCTTTGTCATGTCATCCTCCCCTGCTGATGGCCTTAGTTTTTGTTACTTGAGATATTTGTGATGTTTTCCAAATCTTTTTATTTGTTCTTCCTTATGTTTGGTTGTTTTTGTTTTTGGTCTTTGGTTTTTCTCTTGTCTTTCTAATTCCCCTTCTCTTTAAGCCCTCTTGAAGCTTTCAGCTCTCATTCTGCCTTTCACATTCCCTTTTTTAAAATCTTCATCTCTTGACAGTAAAGGGCTTTTATGCTTCTTGATTTACAGGTCTGTCACTGGCCAAAGTCTGGGACTTGATTAAAAGGATTGAGTTATTTTGTGTTAAATGTTCTGTTCTGGTTCCCTTCCATGTTCCGTACACCTGAGTATGTAGGGTCACTCAATGTTATCTCTTCTCTTTGTCCAAAAGAACTTAATATGAAATTGGGTTCTCTGCTTTTGTACACACAGTTAAGCTGTTAGACTAAATGATTTCTGTACTCTTTACCCCAAGTAATATATCTCAGATCTTTTCTGGTGGACAAACACTTTCAGTGTAAGTTGGCTCCTGAAGAGAAGCCTGGGAAGTTCAGGTGGAGATGAAAGGGAAGAATCAGCAGAGGGAAAGAAGGATTCTTTCACATTCAAATAGTAGAAGGAAAAAAACATGAATGTTAGCTTTGACTTTGTAACCTCTGAACTTTACTTTTTACAGATGAGCCAATTTAAGGTTAATCCTACCTCTCTGGATGGAATCTATAAAACACTTGGCAAACCTTTTAAGTACTATCTAAAAATCTTTTATTTTATAGCTACTGCATAGGTAATGATTCCAAATGATTGAATTAGGTATAAAACACAAGGTTGTGACAGGGAATGGAGATTAGGGAAAGCTTTGCAAAGCTGGTGGTGTTTGGACATTTCTTATATGCCCTTTCAGCCTTGAAACCAGGTCTACTATTCATGTTAAGTTTGCCCAACTGAAAACTTTCATTTGACCCTGGCTCCAGGCATTAATTCATTCCTCTTAGACACTGTGACCTACATACATCTTTTATTTATCTCTGCAACAAGGTCTCTGATTTGGGAATTTGGAGGAACCATGCTGTTACTCTATACCTCAATATTCTGAGGAGGGTCCTGTAAACCACTAATGGGGTCAGCCTGATTATATCCTCCTTTCCACCATCACCATTAAAAGCCCCTGTTCTCCTGCTCCTTGTCAGCAGTCTTTCCTTCATGTTCATTAATCCTTCCGTTATCTCCTTCTCCAGCTGTTCTTCCCTGTTAGCCTCCTTTCCTGAGATTAAGGGGGAAAAGGCTTCTAATCCTTCTACCCTTCTCAACAGCACAGAAATCACATGGCCCTTTTTGGTGACACAGAATATGAAACCTGGGGAGTTGACAGGTGGAGCTTGAGAAACTGACCCAACCTCTTGATCTATTGAGGAAAGAAAATAAGTTGCCTTTCTCCCTGCTCCTGCCACCACCACCCCCATTCCTGCCCACCAGTCCCTAGGTCCTTCTTCCTGACTTTATTCTGTAAATTCCATAGTCTGTATCTTAGTAAGTATGTCTAGAGTCTGCCTTGGCTCATTTGGTGTTGGTGCTAGAGAGTTGATAAGTCATTCTCCCTCCATACTTTAATCTGGCTGATTTTGGAGGCAAGGGATAAAGAGATGGGGAGGCAGGGAAGAGGGAGAGGTCTGTTCTCTTCAGAACTAATATTCACTCCATGGACTTTGTATGTGTGTGTATGTGTGTTTCCTTCAGATTTTCTTCTTCTGCTTCAGTTTTTTGAAGCATATCACCTCTGAGGAGTTCTCTGCTCTGAAGTCACAGAGGTAAGGAGCCTGTTACGTACTCAAACCTGACCTTTCCTGTTCTGCCCACTTGAACCCTTGTGGGCAAGGGGAAGGATCCCAGGGACCCAGTCTAGTGTATAGCCTAGTATAAAATTTATTGCAAATTTTAGACTGAGAAATGGGGCAAACTCTTTTTTTTTTTTTTTTTTTTTTTTATAAATACATAGAAAGTACCCTGGATTCTCTTCCCATCACAGGGATCTCTGGATTTCCCTAAGGGATTTTTGGATATTGAAGGTTATACCCTAATAAAAACAGAAGTTGTCCTTAGACCTATCTTCTGGTTTCCATTGTACTGTTACTGTGAGGAGACATGAACCAAATCTCTATCAATCCTGCAGTTTCTACCCGTGAATTAGTTCTAATATTGTGATAACTATATTTGAACATAATATATTTATAGTCCTGTTTTTTTTTTAATAAAAACTTTCTTTGAAGAAAGGGCCCTTTTTTTGACCAGACTGACAAAAGTCAAGACTTGTAATGGTTAAGTACCCCCTCCTATTGATTAAATTGAAATAGTTATCAAAGTATTACAAACTAATTCATAGACCCTAGGTTAATTGCTGTTGAAGACCTAGAAGTCATAATTCTCTGCTGTCTTCCACTTGAGGTTTCATTTCACAACAGAATTGCCTAACTGGTTTTGTTTATCTCCTTTTAAAGTGCTAGAGTCCTGCATTTCATGTTAAAAGTTATTCAGAATGGGATTGGTTTTTTTAAACAAAACAAAACCTTTTGTGGCCACAAGGAAGTAAAAGGACTTTGTCACAATTGTGGTAACATTAAATTCTGACTATAAATAAGTACATAAAAATTATTCTACTTCATAACTCAGAATTACAACTTCCAGCTTAGATCTGGGACATGGGAAAGGATAATCATCGTGGTAACTTTTACATAGTCATGACTAAGCACCTTTAAATATATAATCTTACTTGATTAAAGAATCTTGACCTTTCATTTGATGGTTGCTACAGAACTTCCACTGAGGTGAGCTGCTTCTACCAAGTCCAATCTCCTAGGAAATATATTTAGTTGCTCTGTCTAGCACTGGAATGTAAACATCTTGGAGTTAGAAGGTATACTTTCTGTACCTGAAATCTAATGGGTTCAATAAGCGTATCACTAGTCTACTTTATCCTAGTATTCAGAATACAAAAACAGAAAATGAAAAGTCATCTTTACTTTCAGAGTGTTTACATCCTAATGGGGGAGTCAAATATAGTTAGCATTTAGATAGTGCTTTAAAGTGTATGTAGAACAAATACAAAAAAATAAATACAAGGTAGTTAAGAAGGGAAGGCACCAGCAATTAGGGAGAGATATCAGAATGTGGTGCTTGAACCTCCTCTTGAAAAGAGATTTTCTAGGACAATTGAATGTCTCCCTTGCCTGGATTGCATTCTTCAAATTGGAAAAAATACAGAAATGAGAGGAGTGTCATGAGTTAAGGAACAGAACAGCTACAGCAAGATTTGGCAACTGACAGGAGACATGTGGGGCAAAGGAGAATTGTTAGGGACTGAGGGGAAAGACAGGGTGACAAGTCTCTGGGTCTTTGACAGAACTGGAAAGTTGAGAACAGGGCTGAGCCTTAGGGGAGAGAAGGCACAGTGAAATCACGTTTTAGACGTGATGAGTTTGAAGTCCGAAACACCTGTTTGCAATGGTATTGTATCGAAGGCCAGTTATGGCACAGGATACAAGTCAGTATTGGACCAAGGGCTTCCTGGTTCTGGAGAAAGGTTAGCCAAAGAGCCTGGGAGTGGCTCGGATGACCTGAGGAGCCTATCATCGCCAGCCACTGTCATTTCATCGGGCACTTGGCAGTTTCAAGCTCGGCTTGTATCCCAAACAGTTAACTGGGAAAGGAGCAACTAGGCTTTGGCCTGAAAACCTGCTGACCCTTCTATCTGTGCTGTTGGTCAGTGTCTCTTTTTTCCTCTCCAGAAGGAAGAGCCTTCCAGCCAGGGACACGGGCTTCACTGTAGACGACCTTTGTAATATGAGTGAGTTTCAGGGTCCCTATTCTGTCAGTGTGTGGGGGCTGGGATGTCCCTGTGCCCAGCACGGGGAGATGGGGGAGGGTTGCCTTGGTACCTGGCACTGGTGGCCTCCTCCTCTCACAAATGGCTGCTTTTGTCTCTTGGCCTCTTCCAGAAAGTAGAGATCGGGGTAGCACAACCAGCCTAAGTAGTGACTTCTCTCTCGTCACTGAGAGTTCCCCAGGAGCAACTGGGAGCTTCCCCTATGAACCTGTGGACCCGAGCTCAACAGCAGCACAGTCACAGGCAGCTTGGTAAGGTGCCAATCTGGAGCCACCTCCAAGGGTGGCCCTAGCCATCACTAGCACTGCTGGGTACTTGGCTGGAGCCCCGGGAATCAAGGGGACCCCCTGGGGGTGGGAGACAAAACGAGGCTTTGTTCCCTTAACGACTTGTTGCCCCCTCCAAAGCTAGCCATCTGCTAAGGGGCACTACTTCGGTCAAGCCCGTACCACACAGAAGACGGAGCTTCTTTGTGTGATGCTATCAGCTTCCTGTGAGCCTGCTTTCCCTGCAGGGAGTCTGTGGATAGACAATATCTCCCCTGGGGGAAGGGGAAGGCAGTGGGTACTAAAAAGGTTAACTCCTTTTTCCCTTTAATTAGGAAATTGGAAAGGTTAATTAAAAGGACAGGTTTGGGGCAGTCAAAAAGAGGGAGCAAATGGAAGAGTATCAAAAGAGTGAAGGAAATGGGGACTAGAATATGGAGGAGATTAAGTCCCCCCGGTATTTGGGGAGCGACATTTGGTCACTTCCTCTGATTCAGTCATTGCTCTATATGTATGAGCAGAATGCAGTCCATATTCTAGTATGTCTCTTTAATGTTCAAGGCTTCCTTTGACCCCAAGTAATTTACATGCATTTGGTATATTCTTGCAAGACGAAGTCATGCTGAATGTGCAAGCTTCTCCCAAGTTGTTTTCTTTTAGAAAACGAATTCTGTGACTTTGAAACCAGAGAGGTGAACTTGGAAGAACATCTCCAAAGTGACTGCTTCTTGCTCTGTAGGAGGAAGAGTCATACATCTTCTCCCCAGACTGTGCCCTGGAACCGTCCCCAGCAATCAGAAGACAGACAGCCTTCTTATCAAGGGATTGTAGAAGCCAAATTTTCCAGTTCCTCATCCTCTAACCACTCTGACAACTTTTTCCGAACAGGAAGTAGTCCCCTGGAAGTCCCCAAAACCAGGTGAGGTGTTTGAAGGCAACAGAGTAGCCGCTGGTGGAGGTGCTGGCTGTGTGCTGCTTCCTTAGTTCTGAGTCTGGGAAGTACCCATAGCATGCAGCATCCTTCCCCTCTTGGCCTTGGCTATTCATCTAATTCTGTCTTTATTTAAAAGAAGTCCCATTGGTGTGAAAACCAAACAACTGGAAGGTAGTCATGACCAGAGAAGTTCTTAGATGATAGTCAAAGAAGACATTGCTCTGGATGCCTGCCTCCTTCCCTTAGGGATTAACATCTAATAATGTTCTGGTCATCACTTGAGGCCCGAGAATCCAGAAAAAAAAGGGAGATTCCTGGGATGAAACAAGAAAGGATCCCTTCCAGTTTCAATTCTGCTTTGTCAATTTGCTGCTTAGGTATTCCACTTTGAGTATAAAAGGAAAGGGTTGAACTAAAGAACTTCTGTTCCCTTCCAGTGCAGGGAAGGTGAATCCAAGGCTAGACCTAGTCAAAAATAAGTAATGTAGATGTGGTTGGCTGGTGAAGGAAGGTAGAATGACAGGACAATGATAAGTTAGTGTGAACTAGATACGTAAAAACTAGAAAAACTGGAATGGACATGAGAATACTAACTTCAATGTTTTCCAGGGAAATAATTTTATGGTTGGCACTTGATTTAATGTTGAAGAGCATTTAACCTCTTACCAGTTTCTCTTCCTCCTTGCCATTCTAATTTTCTGCTCTCCCTTCCCTAATATGATCAATTTGAGAAATCATTATGGTGTTCCTAAACCTTTTGCTACCCTGACTTTGATAGATCTTAAAACAAAGTAGGTACATTCTCCTTCCTGGCTTTTCTTTGGGGCCCTGCCATGGGTACAGTGAACAAATATATAACTTCTGAATTAAGATTTCAGAAAATTAATGTGATTAGTGCCTCCAGAATTTGGATTTTTTTTCCCTGAGGCAATTGGGGTTAAGTGACTTGCCTAAGGTCACACAGCTAAGAAGTGTTAAGTGTCTGAGGTCAAATTTGAACTCTGGTCCTCCTGACTTCAGGGTTGGTGCTCTAACTACTTCAGCCACCTAGCTGCCCCTGAGAATTTGGAGTTTGTGAAGGGATCCTGTATACTTGAGATAAGGATTAATTTTTTAACACAGCATATTAATGTGGATTTAGAGAACTGGATAGTCTTGGTGGTCTTTTGTTCTATATAAATTTATTAAACTGATCCACATGTGCGCATAAATGTGTGTATACATATATAGGAGGAGATAGAGAAATCTGATTTGCTACCTCCTAGTTTTCTTAAAATGGAACATTTTTTTTAAACCACATTAAAACTTCATTTCTTTAGCTTCTCAAAGAGAACTTTGTATGCTTTTCTCCTGTTACTGATCATCCTGTTAACAACAGTAATCGTTGCAGCATTATTTGAAGCCCATGTTCAGGCTCTGAAGCAGAGCTCTAATGGTTGGAATGAATATAATTGCTACTCCTGGCCTGTCCTGTGAGAGGAATCCCTGCATTTGTTCCCTGACCCAGGAACTTTTGCCTCATGTTGTATTGTGTGTGTTGTACTTGTTGGTTTCTTCTTAGTGGCCAGCATGGTGTCCTCTGTGATAAAGGGAAGACAGCCATGTCCTGGACCCCTGCCAGAAATCAGGACTGCCATCTTTAAGCTGGGGGGCTGCAGGTTGCTGGCCCAGGTTACAGCTCTAGTAATTTGAATCTTACACATTTTTGCTAGTGTCCTTTGGCTAATTTCTTTTTATAGACAGTTTAGTCTCTTCTGGCTTTTCCAGAAGCACTCTAAGTACTCTAAAATCCCCACCTGACCCTGGGGAGGAAGATGCTGTTTTTATCCCCAATTTTATAGATGAAACTGAGACAAACACAAGTTAGATGCCATGGGGCTACTAGTTAGCATCTGAGAGCAGATTTGAATTTGTCTTCCTAATTGGACGTCTGGTACTCTATCCTGCCCCCAGAGAGGGGCAGCTGGAAAGAGGAAGATACTCATGACTATTGGCAATTCACAACCCCGTTGGCCTTTAGTTGGTTGACTCATTTGGAGAGTTGAATTAGACTGAGTCCTTTCCTCTCTAAACCCATGATCTTCCTCTTCCAATAGGATATCTTTTTTTTTTTTTAAACTCTCCTGCCTTATGAATGGCATGCTAGTGAAGGAGAGTTCAAAGGCCATTCTGTTCCACACTTTAGATAGTTAAAAGGTACTTCTCTAACTCTTTCACAAGAAACCTTCAAGCAGAAGCTCAGTGATCATTGATCATGAGGGCCTGGGATATATGGAGATTCTCTTCAAGACCTTGAGTTCTGGCAGGAACCCTGCCAATAAGGGGATCTTTCTGAGAATTTCCTCCTGTAAAATGAGAGAGAATGAAGATTGGCTCAAATCTGATCTGATTTCAGCTCTGTTTTTTTTTTTTTTGTTGTTGTTGTTGTTTTTTGTTTTTTTTTTTTTTTTAAATACACACAAGCATAATCTTGTCAGGATTAATGTTAGTGTTGAGGTCCTTGTCAAATACTTGTCTTTTTAAGTGTGGCATTGTACTAACCTAACAGTTGGTATGTTTTTTAAAATAGATCTTTGAAGGCATATAGCAAAGTTTTTATAGTCAAAGGTGTAAAGCTTCACATTTGTAAGACAAGAAGCTCAAGAATTTTTATTTGCCTTTTTGTTTATAATTCAGATAAAGGGTTGCTAGGAGACTTAGGCTTATTTGTGGATCTCATTCACTGTATATAGGCTTTCTATTACTCTGGTTAATCAACAACTGTCTGCACTTTTAGGTAAGAGATGGCATCTCTCCTCTGCTGCCAAGAAGGAAAAGGAGCCAAGAAAGATTCTCTCCCCCCCCCCTTAAATTGCTTTGTCATTCTAATAACATTAAAGCCTTTTAGTGTAAACAGTAGTAAGGGGGTTTCCAGAACACACAGCTCTGGACTGGTCCCAGAGATGTTCACAACTTCTGGGCTAAAACATTGGGACCTTGTTTAAACAGTAATTCCATGTAGAGTTCCATGAGCCATCTTAACCCAGTAGCTAATAACCTATAGACTTGGCTACTATAATCCAACATGACCTCTTAAGATTATCTCTTCACTGGTAGGGAGATAGTTTATCTGAATTTCAGCAAGACACACTGAAACTGAACCTCCATAAAGATGTAACTAGAAGAACTCCTTTGAAACTTGTTAGCAGTATTACTTAGTAATTAGAATTTTAAAAAGAGGGAACTTGGCTTCCTGAGGTCATACCATCTTGCTCATGCTCCAATGTAGGATTATCCCTCAGATGTGTCTTTATTGCATCCTGTTCTTTCCATTCTGTTTTACCTGCTGTGTTCCTAATGACTATGGCTATGCCAGGAGCAGAAGATAAGCTGTTGGTGGGGTAGGTGGTGCTAGTCATTAAGACAGTAAGTCTAAGCTCAATTAAGTTTTCTGTTTTCAAGGTCCCTCTGATTCATGAGGAATGTACATTGCCTTAGGATGTAATTTGATTCAAGCATTCAGGTACAATGCACTGTAATTACTTAGATACTGAATGTAATACAAAGATAAAAATGTTTAGCTGTTCAAGAAGCTGATTTTATAGCTGTATATTATACATCCATACCCCCTCATTTTGATGTGTTTGAAGTTTCAAGCTTTTTCCACTGGCAATTAGAGATGGCTAAAATTTCCTAAGTTTTCCAGCCTCCAAATTTACCTAATCTGACTTTGTTTCTGTCATTTTGTTTATATTTTTGCAACTAGTTATTCCCTCAAGAAGATAAGGGCTTAAAAAAACAAACAAAAAAAAAAAAAACCCCAAAACCTGGGGCTAACAGTATCCAGATTTTCCATAATGAAGGAGGAATACTTGTAGCAAAAAAGTATTTGTTAAACAAAGCTTCTGACCCTTTGTTTAACACTATTGGAAACCCAAGCAGTCTGGACTAAAAAGAGAAATTCTACCTGATTTAGACAGATTGGTCCTGGATCTCTTTACTTTGAGAAAAATCTGTGTTCTCAAGTTATTGGCCTACAAAATTATGTCCAGAACTTCTTGTCAAACCTCTGGCATCTGCCAAGTTTGTCAAAACCAAAGACTTGTGTGTTTTGTGTCTCCATAGAGAGTGGCCCCAGTAGTCAGATGAGCACAATTCTAATTGGAGTATCGTAGGGAATTGATAGTCATAAAACAGTCAGCCACAGGAGTGGAGAAGATCTAATTTCCTTACCAGCTTAATAGAAATTATACTTACACTCTTATTTTTGGGTCTTGCTCAGGCAGTGCTCACTAGTTCTTCACTTGACACAGATTTCTCTCTGCCATATGGTTCATATTAGGTGCTTTTTCTTCTTTTCTCTTTGTAACTTCTTTACATTAACTTTATTGCCAGTATATAAGATCTATTAACAGTATTGCCTCAAAGATGGTTGAACTGGGCTGCTGTAGATTGCCATGTTAAGCCAACAGAACACAGCATCTCCTGGCTTCAGTCTTTAACATTTGTCTCCTAACCCCTGTGCTGATTAGAACTGGGCAAGAGTAGAATGTTTTGGCAGGGGCAGATGTGTGTGGGGCACACCAGATTTAAGGTAATAGCATTTCTCATCTTGGCTTCAGAATTATGTTGGGTGAATTTTGTGTTGCTAGTCTCTCAGGATTAGAATGGTCACAAGGAAATCCATGTGACATTTATTCAGTAATCGTGGGCCAAGGGCAAATGCAGCTCTGCCAAGCTTGTTCTGCCCTTGTTTTTGAGGCTCAAATCTTCCTCAAAGTTCTATCTCTTATGATAACCACCAAGCTACCCTGACAATAATGAGGAAAAAGGGCATCAAAGAATATCTCCTCTAGGGACCTGGAAATGCATTGGTGAGCCTGGGCCCAGATGGCAGAGTCCCTATTTGAATTCCACTTGTACGTGCCAGCTATGCCTGCCTGTATTGGATTTCACCCAGGAGGTGGATAGTAAATGCTGCCCTTGTGGGTTGTGTAAACTGGACTGGGAAGGGGCTGGTTATCAATAACTTTTCCTCTTCCCCTAGCTCTTTTAAATAAAGCTGTCGTTGTTTCCCTGACTCTTATGAATAGCCTTGCAAATAGACCAACCCAAATGCTGGCATTAATGCTTCTAAGTATGAACTAGCTTTTGCAAGGACTGGTAAGTTGCCTGTGCAAACAGTCAGACCTTACAAAGATCATCAAATCATGTTTTTGTCTTTGTTCTTTGCTTTCTTGGATGCACAGGGGCAAGCATCCTTTTCTCAGGATTTTCTGTAAGCCTTAAGTCTCTGGATCAATCTCACATATTTTATACCATATACCTTCACACCTTGGGTCCCAGGATGGTGAAACTGTTTCTCAGATGAAAAAAACTTCACTGCTTTCTTCTCATGCTGTTAAAGGACCATTCGGGATCACAGATGCCTACCTAATATCTCTCCTTGATCCTGTCTGAGTCTATGATGGTGTTATTCTGCTGCCAAATCAGCCAAGAATTTCTCCGACTCTCCAGTGAAATCTTTTTTCAGTCTTCCACTTGTAATGCCAGCCACTTCTTGTATCCATGTGGTCACTGATTTGGGGCTTGGAGTCTTTGGTTTCATGGGTAATCTGTCCTGTTCTGTTGTTCCACCAGGCTTTTATATGTCAGCATCCCTTGCATGAAGCCTTCCTTTATTTAAGCCCTTCCTGTAGGATCAACTCTCTTGGTTACTACCAGCCACATCTGGCTTCTTTCCACTTCAGTGGAGATGGACTCACTCTGACCTTTCCAGAGCCTTGATGCCCAGGACTGATTTAACCTTCTGCCCTCTGGACTTGGAAGAACCAGTCACGTGACTGATTGGCACTGATTGCACCATCTCCCCTCTTGTTTCTCTGCCCCAGATCAGAGGACCACTCCTTGCCTGGATCCTCCATCTCTACAGACTATGGCAGCTGGCAGATGGTAACAGGTTGTGGCAGTATTCAGGAGCGGGCAATCCTGACCACAGACTCCTCTCTCCCTTTCAGCTTCTCGGATGAGCTCCCTAACAGTTGTCTGTAAGTGAATTGAGAAGGCCCAGGTGCTGCCCTACCTGTGTTGGAGCCAATGTGTGTGTAGAAAAAGCTGATTTATTCGATGATTCAGATCACTTGAATCTCCCTGCCTCCTAGTTAAATGTGTTCTGTTCCTGAGTCCTCTTTGGTACCTGCCTGGAAAGTATTTTGGTATACTATTAAATCCCCCTCCCAGCTTCTGAAGCCTATCGGCAGCTTTCTCAGTGGGGGTGTTCCCCAAGGGAAATTTCTGTAGGCTACAACTACAGAGAGTTCTATTTCTGTTCAAGCCTTTGCATGATAGAATCTTTTGAAGGAAAGGAATGTGGGAGAGTGAAGGCAAGCATGTGGCTTAGGCCAGACATGAGAAGAAGCTAATTCGGAACTTGGGCAGGATGTAATTTTCCTGACTTGCAATTACATTAATTTTGCCTCTGAAACCATCTTTGCAGAAGACGGTCCAAGAAATATTAGTTCTGTTATCTAGAACATAGAGCATGTAGTTCAAAGGATCTGATGTTTTGGAACTTATTGTAGTTGCTAGATTTCAGGAGAAATGTAGGTAGGACAGACCACCAGCAGCAAAAATAACCTCCCTTCCTGCTGTGCTTCCCCAATGATTGGGAGTGTAGCCTATAGCTCTTACCAATGGCCCTTCAACTCGTAGGGAATATGCTTCTGACTCTTAAGACTGTTGCTGTTGTCCTGGAGCTTTTTCTTAAGCCTGTATGGCTGTTATAAACCTGTCTTCGTGCTCTGAGTACTGAGGAGGGCTCCTATTAGAGATTGTCTTTTTTAAGGAATCAAAGATCTCTTGACCTTTATAGGCCCTTCTTACCCCCTACTTTGGCCACTCATCTATACAAGCCACATCCTTTTGTCCCTCAAAGGAGGGGTCAACTGCTTAACCACTGTGCTCTGGCAAATTAGGTTCCTCTATGAGGAAGACTTGGCTATGACCTTTGAAAGAATGTTCTCTATCAATCTAAGAGGGATCAGAGCGCCTCTTGATAGCTGTCATTTAGCCAGTCTTCTCTTCCTTCTCACTCCCACTCCCCCCAACGTGAATATTCTTACTTCTTCCTTTTTCTACCCCTACATCTCTCAAGGGAAAAAGAGCCAGCTCTCCTGGTGTGTAGAACAGGGTTGCTCAGGCTCTGCTGAATGGAAATGTCAGCAGAAAAAACTATCAGAAGATATGACTGGGAAAATCCTGGTCTCTTAAGAGTTTGCCCCTTGCCCTAATTTAGGAGCTCATACTGATTTCTTTTAGAAAGTCTGGAGTCAGGTTGTTTTGAGAATCAAAAGGAAATGGGCATTTGGGGCTTTTCTACAGCTGCATGGACATAGAATTACCCTGCAAGAAAGGTTAGCCCTTGGAAACTATAAAAGGATGAAAGTGACCAACAGCTTCTTTGCATTACTTCTATACTTTTAATAGGTGAGTCTTAAACCCTTTGAAGCTTTTCCCCTTTGGAAGTAATAGAAGACACTTAACATAGCCCGTGAAATCTGGGGCTCTGGAATCTTTAAAAAAAAAAAATCATTAATCTGCTTAGCCTTTTAAGTTTGCCTGGTTGACTCAGAATAGAGGCGTTTCTAAGATTTCCTCTAAGTCATAAAACTTCTTTTCCCTATCCCAGTCTCTAAATGGAAAACAATGCTTGGTAGTGCTGGACTTTTCTCCCAGGTTTGCCCTCAATCAATAGACAGCCTGTTTTCCCCTTGGGCTCTGTTATCCTATTGGAGAGCTAGCTGGCTTTGAGCTTTAAATGAGACAGGATATCTCACTAGGGTGTTCAGTGCCTGTGAGACTTCTGTGATGGATACCATATGACAACTTTGTGGTGTGCCTTATACTGCCCTGTTTAAGAAGCTCCCATGCCAGTTTCAGTCATCCCTCTTTGTTACATGGGAGGATACAGGAGAGAGACACTGTATCAAGTATCTTCCACACAAGAGTCACACAAAGGCACTTCTATGGGAAAGTTTCAATTCCCAAGTAATGATTTCTGGAGGGAAATAGTACCTTTTACATTGTTTTAATTTATCACTCTTTTCAAGTATAGCCATAAGTGCTGAGCAGTAGAGGCTTTTTTCTTTTTCCTTATTCACTTGAGTGCCAATCTCAGACATCTTTTCCTTATGTTTCAGGGGTCCTGAAGGGAAGCTTGGCATTAGTCTGCCTGCCATCTTGTAGGGTGGGCATTTTCCTAGATGGAGAGCTCCATTTACATCTAAGCTAGGACATAGCATGTGATGGTTGGTCTTTTCTCTTGAGTATTGTTTGCCAGGGCATTAGGGTTCCTAATTCCCTTATTTCTTTTTAGAAGGGACTTGAAAAGCTTGGTGGTATTGTGATGAAATTTTCATGTCCCCAGTGAGATGGTGCCCTAGGATGGAGTTTGCATATCACAAGCTGACGCCAAATGAAATTTCCATGCAAAACTTGCTTGTGGTAGAAGGCTGAAATCTGGATGCGAATTTTATCCTCTTGAATTGGGAATGTGACCACAGAAGAACTGTCTGTTCTTTCCTCTAAGGTGGGGAGGGGCAGGTGTGAAGCCTGACTTGAGGCTGACCCAAGAAAAGCTAGAAACAAAGGGGGCAGAAACGGATCTTTCCTGGGGGGGGGGGGGGGCGGCGGCGCGAGAGTAGCTCATCCCTCTTGACTGTCATTCTCCTCGACCTGTACCGGCAGACTTGTAACCATCACTTAATCCATCAGCTGCACAGCAGCAATGGCCTTATAAAAAGGCAGCCTCCAGATTGCTGCTGCCTGAGCTGATCCCAATCCTTGGTTGCTGAGGCTGGTCTGTTGTCCTTGTCCTTCTATAAAATGTAAGGACAGAAACAGGACAGTCTGGCCTCTGCCTTACAGAATGGCTGTGAGGCAAAGTGAAGCACAGTCTCTCAGAAAGGAGAGCACTGGATGATAGGGCAGTGCCTGAGCCTTAAAGTGGGGGGGGGGGCTCCCGGAAGTGTAGAGACTTTCTCCTTCCTTGTTATCCCCAAAAGTAACAACTAATGGTATGGTAAGCCCTACCATCTGAGCTAGAATTGACTTGGAACCCTGAGTTAGCCTTTTGTAGAGAAAGGCCAGGGTGCTCAAAGCACAGCCTTGAATGTGTCTCTAGAAGAGAGCTGACAGGAGCAGCTTCAGGGCCTGCTGAGAAACCTCCTGTGGGGAAGGTCGAGTGAGGACCCATAGGCCTTTAGTCTCTGCTTCAGTGCAGGGAATAGGGGACAGCCCCAACAAACTCAAAAGGGATTATCCTAGGCCCTTTGGACTCATGTTGGGGTGGGGTAGTTCTCCCATTGTTCTGCACCCTGTGTCCCAGCCTTCTGATACCTAATGTTTGTATTGTTTATTCACCATGAGGTAAGATTCCAGCCCAGGGTCATTCCTGCTCTAGGAGGCTGGAAGAGGATTGGTGTGGTGTCCATTCATCTCTAGTGCAGATTTGGAATGATGTTGAGATACTTGTAATAAAGCTTTTTTTTTTTCCTCTTCCCCCTCAAGATACAGGGGGAGCTACCTCAAGTAGCTCATGTCCCACTTCTACTGAAAGGTCAGGTAGTGGAGGTGGCACTGAGATGGATATGAATCCTTGGGCAGGGGGCATTGGAATACAGGAAGAAACATTTTTTCCTGATCGTGTGAACCCTGAGTGATTGGCCCAGCATAATTGTATCCTCCTTTGCAATTCTCCTTCCTCCCTTGATGCAGGTTTACTGCACCAACTGAAAGGGAATCCAGGCTGGAAGAAGTCCGATCCACCTTCCTGGCTACCTATAGCAGCACAGTGGGACTCAAATCAGTGACACCCAGCCCCTCCGGGGCCATCGGGGGCCTCCTGGAACAGTTTGCACGGGGCGTAGGACTCCGAGTATCCAGCAGCACTCTGTGAACCATTGCAGGCTCAGACAATCACCTGTCCGGCCCCCTTCCCAGTTGAGCCACTGGAGGAATTGCAAGCCATTCGAGCCCTGAAGCAAAGGGATTCCCCCCCCCCCCAGATCCTCGCCAGGAGTCTCTTGCCACTACTTGGCAGCCCAAGGGAATGTGCCCCAGCTATGGGCTGTCTCTGTGAAACTAAACTGCTGACTTCCCATCATCCTCCATCACCAATTTTGGTCTTCCTTGGCCTGGTCTACAAAGCCTCCTTCAACCCTTCCCACATACCTCTTCAGTTCTGTCCAGTTCCTGTCCAGCTGGTCCCTTCCCAGCTGGAAACAGCAGTGCTCTGGGAAGCCAAAGAGGCATTTCTGGGAGGAATCTCTTGGTTTTTATTGCTGGGGGGGGGGGGGAACTCGACCTGCACTGAGGAGAAAATGATTGTGACACAAATAATAAATGTTGGACTCACTCTTACTTGAAGGGTTTCCCCTCCCCTTCCTCCCCTTTTGCTGTAGTTCCTCCTCATCCTACTTTCATCCTAGCTTAGCCACTAGCTGGCTGGAGTACTCTGCACCCACTCTTCCAGCTGGCCTCCAGTTTGGTTTGAATATAACATTGAATTTGGGAAGAGGTGCAACAGGGGAGAGCTCGTGTGCTGCCCCTTGGGCAGCTGCCTTCCCGTCTCTGGGTCCCCTTTCCTCCAACACGATGATTCCTACCAATTTTCCCAGTCCTGCCCTTTTCCCATGTGACCTAGGCAGCTTGTACCGGGCAGACGGGCAGGCCTAAGACCATGATGCCAACTCGATCAGCCTTCCTAAAAGGAGGGGGTCGGGCCTGCCTTTGGGACCTTGGAGGGGTGACAGCTAGGTGACTGCCTTGGAAGGAGGCCAGGGACTGGAACTCGGGAACCACCGGCAGCGAATTGATTAAACGCTTCTAAGTTCCCGGGGCCGGCGGAGGTTGGGAGAAACTTTCTCAAGCCCCTTCTAGCGCTGACGGTCTGGGAGTCCCCCCAGAAATGCAGGATCACTAAGGAAAATCCAGACTTGCTCCCCAGTGAGCGGCTGCACGTTTAGCACCAGAGACGAGGTCGGGGGGAGGAGGAAGGGGTGGGGCGAGTATTAAGTTGCCCCCCCCCCCCAAGCCTAGCAACCCCCCGAAATAGACTGAGATAGCGAGTCGTCAGGGAGGCCACTGACCTCCGCCAGGGCTTGGGCTGCTGGGTGGGGCGAAGGCTGCGCTAGAAAATTGATGAAAGTTCTGGTCCCTGCTCACTGCGGGAGAGGGTGTTCCCGGCCCTCCCCTGGGCGCCGCTGCGCGCCTCCACGGTCGGTGGGTTGTATTCCGACGGGTCTCCGGGCCGCCTGCCGCGGGGCCGGGCGGGGCCTGTACTGCCATCTGGAGACCGCAGTGACTTCCACAGGCACAGTCTGGGCGCGGGAGCGGGCGCAGCAGCAGCAGCGCGGGCGTGAGCGCATGCCGGGGCTGGTTAGAGTGAGCGCTGGGGTGGCTGCCTCTGCGCTAGCCCCGCACATGGCTCTGGCCCTCGGGACTTTCTAGCCCCGAAACCTAGACCGGCCCTCAGCGGGGGGGCCACTCAGAACCCACAGGAGCTGGCTGTCCACCTCCTTCCTCCAGCTCCAAACCATGTCGTTTACCGGAGCCTCAGACCGCAGCGTCCCGGCCACCAAGATCGAGATCACCGTGTCTTGCCGGTGAGCTAGGGGGCCCTAACGGTTATCGTGGGTAGGTGGGCGGCCAGGGGTGGCTTGTGAGGTTCCATGGTTGGGGCGGGGGGGGGGGGCTGACGAGCTGCCCTTTCAGAGTCGCAATTAAGAGGGAGAACGAAGCTGGTCAGTGGGGAGAGAATGGAGCTCAAGACAAGGGTAGGGGCTGAGCCCGAGAAAAAGCCAGAGAAAGGGGCTAGGTGGCCAAGAGTAAGTGGGTTGGTTAGGTCTGTGGACAGGAAGGGGAGCAGGGAGAGGAGTAGCTGGGAGGAAAGGGGAGGTGGAGGAAGCTTGAGGGGAAAAGAACAGAGTAGAGGATGGGAGAGGTGCAAAGAGTAAAGATGGGGGGGGGAAGAACTGAGATCCCCAGTAAAGACTGGGGAAAACAAACAGGTAGGGGTAGGGAAGAGGAAGAGTAGATAAAGGCAGGGGAAGGAGCAGAAATATAGGGGCTGAGCGGGAAGCAAAAGGGGGACGAGGGGCTGGAGAGAGACCAGCTATAGAAACGGGGGATGGTGGAAGTGGCGGGGAGAGGGGGAAGAATAGAAGCGGGGATCATGAAGCAGCTGGCTGAGTTCCCAGCGCCTCTGGCGTTGCCTTTCTGCCTCCCCCGGATCTCGGGTTCGGGCTCCAGCCCCCAGTCCCAGCCCCTGGGGAATCTCAGGAAAGGGGTCTGGAGAATACAGAGCCTCTGGGTGGAAACTAAAGTGGGAGGCCCTTTAGTGTGTATTTGGGGCGTGGGCACGAAATGGGGGAGGGGGTAGTGGCAGAAACCAATTAAGGACTGGGGAAGAGAAAGTTGTAGACCCCGCCTCTGATCCCTGCGGTACAGAACCGTCTTTCCTATATCCCCAAAGCAAGCTCCCAGACTACTGGGGTGTGGATAAGAGGGGCTGCAAGGAACGGGAGCGCTGTCCAGGGTCCTGAGGAAAGGGCAAGGAAGGGGACGGAAACCGAAGTCTGGGATCCCGCTCTCGGAGCACCGCCCTTCCCTAGGACCCTCGGCTTGCCCTAAGCCTTTCCATCCGATCACCACCACTACCACCACGCCTCTGGGGAGCTGGGGGGGGGGATGTTAGAGGAAGAGAACAGCTGACCCGCAATTGTCTGTCTCGGTCTTTCTCCTGTCGGTCTGTTCTTTTGTCTGTCTGTCATGTCTATATACCGCTTTCTTCAGGAATCTGCTGGATCTCGACACCTTTTCCAAGTCTGACCCCAGTAGGCAGCAGCTGGCCGAGATTGGGGGCAAAGGGGCAGGAGGAGGCGGAACCAAAATGAGGGTTGGGGGGTTGAGGGAGGAAGAACCGAATTGGGGAAAGGCAGGGTCAAGTGGAGGGAAATGGGGTAGTGGGCAGGCAGAAGGGGGGAGCAGTCAAAAGGGAATTAGGACCAAATGTGGAGGGGCCCTTATCCTAATGGCACTCTACCCATCGGGATGAGGGTGGTACCAGGGAGCCAGAGAAATGGGTAGAGTTAACAGCCTGTCTCCGCAGTGGTGGTGCTGTTCACTCAAACCAGAGCCAGCCAGGAGTGGCGGGAGGTAAGTGTGGGGTGTGCAAACATGAGGGTAAGATGGACCTTCTCCCCACACCTCACCTCTGAGGAAGGGGTCCCAATACAACTGGCAGATCTATGCTTAACCCTTGGTTCCCACACACACGCACCCCTAGTTTGGACGGACTGAGGTAATCGACAACACGCTGAATCCTGACTTCGTTCGCAAATTTGTGCTGGATTATTTTTTTGAGGAAAAACAGAATCTACGATTCGATGTGTGAGTACCCTGATGAAGCAAAGGCCCTCTCGTCCACTCATCCTCACTGTTCCCAGCCATCTCCCTCCTCAGTCCTGCCAACTCAACCCAGTTTCCCCCGGCTTTCTCCTCAGGTACAATGTGGATTCCAAAACCAACATCTCCAAACCGGTAAGATGTCCCAGACACCCCTCTCGGCTCTCCTCCCCACCTCAGCTCCTCTCCTTTCTCTCTTGAATCCTCCTTAGACCTCACCCTATCTCTGTCCCCAGTCAAGCTGGAGGACCTGAAATTTTACACTGTGAAACTGTATCCAAGCCCATTTCTGTTCTCTTCTCCCCTGGACTGGATAGGGCATGGCTGGCACAACCTAGACACTGGGTGGTTCTGCTAGCCTTGTTCACTTCCTGTTTCCTTTTTCCTCTGCTGCTGCTGGGATCCCACAGAAGGTGAGGATTAACAGAATCATAGGTTGAAGAGAGAATGGGAGACAGATTTGGTTTGAGCTTACACACACACACACACACACACACACACACACACACACACACACACACACACACACACACCCCTTCCAGCCCAATGCTCCTATCTCTTGCTCTTGGCCAAGGTCTCCAGAGCAAAAACTGGCCTTGGTATTACTGGAGCTCTGTTGTTCCTTGCCCACATACCCTGAAACAGGTCTAGTCCTTGGTGCCCTTTTGGCCTTTTCCACATCTGTAAAATGGGGGTTTGGGGCAACTCCATCAGAAATGCCCAAACTAATTACACATATGGCCCCAACTATATTACTAGAATCGTTAAATGCTGCTCCCTGGAATTTGGTACTGAGATGTCCTAGAGATATGGGAACAGAACACTGGTAATTAAGCCAATTTTCATACTGATCAACTGCTGTATACAGTACCTATCATGGGCAATATTTTGATGTTCAAGGCAGTCTGATGTTTCCCAAGTTTAATTACTGATTCTGACACATCCTAATTTTGTTAAGGAAGCAAATCCTTTGTACGTGCTCCAAGAAGCTATATTAGCTTATAAAGTTACAAAGAGCTAGCTGGTGGAGGGAAAGTGTTACTATCATTGCATTTCTCTCACAGAACCCTCACTCAAACTGCAAACACCAAGGTTTTCCAAAACATTCTGGGAAATACTGAAACTGATTAGTTCCAAGGTCCAATCCAGATCTAACTTGGTGATTTCAGGATTCTCTTAAAAGCTCACAACGTTGGGAGTGACACAACTAGCAAAAACTAGTGGTTAGACACCATCAGTCAGCTCACTCAACCTCTGTCAATCCCTGCTGTTTCCTTCAAGAAGTAGAATACCTCAATATGAACTTCCTCTTCCAGAAGGGTCCTAGTCCTCAATCCTTTTCACTTTTACTCTTCCTGCCCTTTCAAGCCCTGAGGAACACAAACAATTCACATTGCCCTTGCTTGACTTTATGTCCCTTCTACAGGATTTCTTGGGACAGGCATTCCTAGCACTGGGAGAAGTGATTGGAGGGCAAGGCAGCCGTGTAGAACGACCACTCACGTAAGCCCAGCCCCATGGAGGAGGGAGGGCAAAATCTTCATGCTGGGTCCAGCTCCTCTGTGGTTTTTGAGAATGGACCAGTGAGAATGGAAAAGTTTGTGAGGAGGAACCCAATCTAGATTCCACTAAAGAAAATCTAAGAAACTCTCCCCTGCCTCGCCCCCAGTCTATCACTTTTCTAGTCTCTTTACAGCCTTCCTTCACAAGAACTATGCTCCAGCCTCTGCTCTATTTGGACCCTGAATCCATAACAATTTTACACATTTACAGCTTTGCCCATACCGTCATCTCTATACTGGAATAATCTCTAGCCTTCTTCATAAATTCTACCCATTCCTTAAAGACCAACTCAAGTCCTACCTATTCCATTAAGCCCATTCACATTGTTGCAGCCCTCAATGATCTTTCCCTTTCTTGAACTGCCCTAGCCCTCCTATTAGGCAAAGTGACTCTGTCCCATCTTTAAGAGATTATCCCTAAGCCCTTAGACCGTTACCACTTATTACTTGAATGACCTTACACAAGTCACTTTAGACTACATCTTCTGTGGTAAAATGTTTTAAAACTGTGAGATATGGGGTCCTGTAACAATGTGGGGAATCACAAAATTATGATTTATTATCAAATGTTTGATCTGTATACCTGTTTTATATACCTATGTAAGTGGGGACGAGTAAAAATTTCTCAGGTAAAAAGGGACAGAAAAAATTTAGGAAGCCCTAGACTAGATGACCTCTACAAGGTTGTCTCCAGCAATAGATTTAGATTCTATGATCCAAAGTTCATTAAGTGAGACTTAAAGGAACCATGACATGACCCAACCATTTTAAGGACTGCCATATAGAGAAAAGCTTATACTTATTCTGGCTTGACCTCGAGAACAGAACTTCCAATAAACAGAAATTAAAGGGAGACTGATTTTGGCTCAGTCTATGAGAATTTTCTTAAGTGGAGCTTTCTGATAGAATGGAAGCCTTGTGAGGTGGTGAGTTCCTCATTATTGACATTATTTAAGCAATGTTGACTATGAATTGTTTGACCTGTGCTCAAAAGAGTTGGGGTAAGGATGTGGTCCCTTCCAACTCAGAGATGTAGGAAGGAGCTCCTGAAGAGGGACAGGAATTGATTCAAAGTGGTTGGCCCATTTTCTCATCTCCTATCAGGCCCTTCTAATCCTCTTACACTCCCCTCTGCTTTCTATTCTGATCCAATGCCTCATTTCTGCCTTTAGGGGTATCCCTGGAAAGAAGTGTGGAACTATTCTACTGACTGCAGAGGAACTCAGTAATTGCCGGGTCAGTAGTTCATACCTCTGTTTCTCTTCTTTTGTTTATCTTCCCTCCTGGGAAAAACTTCAGTCCAGGTGGCCCTTCCTAGATCCCTGTTATCCCAACTTCCCTCCCATTCCTTTAAAGGATGCAAAGTAGCAGGTGTCTGGGGGCAAATTGTGCTCCCCTTCCCCAGCTCTGTCTCCCATTCCCAGGACATTGCCACAATGCAGCTCTGTGCCAACAAGCTGGACAAGAAGGATTTCTTCGGAAAGTCTGATCCTTTCCTTGTCTTCTATCGGAGCAATGAAGATGGCACGTGAGTTGCCCATCATCGCCAAGGGACAGAGTCAGAGATGAAAGCTCCAAATCCCCCTTTCACTTTAATGGGACTTGGGTTCCATTGTCCACTCATCATCCGGGCCCCAGCCTGTGTCACTTCCCATATCTCACAGACTCTGTCTCCCTTGCGTCCAGCTCCACTTTTGGCATATCATTTCCCAAACAGATTCACCATTTGCCACAAGACTGAGGTAGTGAAGAACACACTGAATCCTGTGTGGCAACCCTTCACCATCCCTGTGCGGGCACTATGCAATGGAGACTATGACAGGTCTGGACAATGCTCCTGGTTTATCCAGGAGAGAAGGAGGGAAAAGAAGATCAGGGTGGAAAAGGGGCTACTTCAATCTAGTACCAATTCCTCCCTAAGTGAGATGGGTGCTGGGCCTCAAATGGTGAAAAGGAGGGGATTTTGCCCAAGAGAAACCTCCTGGATCACATTGATTCTTTTGTGTTTTAGGACTGTGAAAATAGATGTATATGACTGGGACCGGGATGGAAGGTGAAGCTACCCCATGCTCCTTTTTCCCAAAAAGCCATTCATTCCCTCTGCTTTTTTTCTATATAAAAGTAATACTTCAAACTTCTATAAGAGTTTATGAAAATTTCACTTCTAATATTACTTCATTTGATCTTCACATCGCAGTGAGATTATCATCATTCCCCTTTAACAGATTAGAAAACAGACTCAGAAAAATTACCTGATCACATTTCCTAACTCCTTGGCCAGCATATTTCCTCCCATGTTATGCTACTTTTTCATTTGTCTTCATATTAATTGAAGTCCTTTTCTCCTGAAAAACTTGTTTTCAAAACCCAGAGTATAGGGAAATCATCGGAGGGCCTGAACCCTGTCTTGAGCTCTAGCAGATTGCCCCTCCCACCTAATCCCAGTTCCTCTCATTGCAGCCATGACTTCATTGGAGAGTTCACCACCAGTTACAGGGAGCTAACCAAGGCCCAAAGTCAGTTCACAGTGTATGAGGTGAGATGTTCCCACCTTAAGCGGGGACAACCCAGAATCTGGTCATATTTGTGCTCTGTGACCTCCAACACCTGCAACTTTATCTTGTTCCCCGTCCTTGTCTCTCATACCTACCTCTGTTCTCATAGGTTCCCTGGTCCATGACTACTCCTACAACTATTACTCATTCCCTGGAGCCAACCATTGCTCCCTCCAGGCTGATTTGGGCATGTGCACATTCAAATCCAATTTCTATTCCCTTCCCCTCATTGTAGGTTCTCAACCCCAGGAAGAAATGTAAGAAGAAGAAATATGTTAATTCAGGGACGGTGAGTGCTATTGGGAGTCCTGCCCCAGGTTCATCCCAGTTCTTCTTCCTCTAACACCCCCTTCTCTTCCTTCATACCGTTCTCTAGGTCTTTCTTTCTTCTTCCCAGGTGACACTTCTCTCCTTCACTGTGGATTCTGAATTCACTTTTGTTGATTACATCAAGGGCGGGTGAGTCACTGCTTATGGGGTAGCTGCATGATTCTGCACCCAGGAGAAAAAGATCTTGGGGCTTTTCTCCCATAAGGATGGATCCAACCATGCTCTTCCAGTGCCTAGACTTCCTTGGAATCCAGGCCAAACCAACAGTCCCCCAAAATGGCACTAGCTTGGCTAAGTAGCATGGGTAGAGTGTGTTGAGGGGAGGGGGAGTTTGAAAAGGGAAGCCAATCTAAGCACATGAGAAGAAACACAGCTTCCTCTTCCCCCTGCCCTTCCAACAGGACACAGCTGAACTTCACTGTGGCCATAGATTTCACAGCCTCCAATGGTGAGTCCTGGGATGAAAAGGGCAATTTTGGAGGGACCATCAAACTTTCGGAAGAAACCAATCTACTGACCACAGTACAGTCTTTAAAAAAGGATCTTAAAGGAAGAGCCTTTCCATCCCTTCCATCTCCCCACCCTAGAGGCCCAATGAGAGGGCTTAGCAAGATCCTTTCCATCTCTTCCATCTCACTCCCCGCCACCAGCATCCCAGACGACCAATGGGAGGGACTTAGTAGGGGGCTAGTTTGAATGCAGGGCTGAGGATGCTGTGTCCTGACAGGGAACCCACTGCAGCCCACATCTCTACACTACATGAGTCCCTACCAGCTCAGTGCTTATGCCATGGCACTCAAGGCTGTAGGAGAAATCATCCAGGACTACGACAGTGACAAGCTCTTTCCTGCTTATGGTTTTGGAGCCAAGGTGCCCCCCCGAGGGACGCATCTCCCACCAGTTCCCTCTGGTATGGGCTAGGAGGGCCTGAGCAAGGGCCCTCTGGCCCCATGGCCTCTTCCCCCAGGTGACGACTAGGATTGCATGCTGCCTCCCTTTTCCATAGGATCGTAGTTTAGAGTTGGAAGGGACACTGAAGGCCACTGAATGTGACCCCCCCCCATTTTACTGATGAGGAAACTAGAGAATGAGAGAGGCTAAGTGATCTGTCAGTGATGTATCGTTCCCTGCCCTTCCCCCAAGGTCCAGTCAGGTGCCTAAGTCTCAGGCAACCAGCCATCACAGGTATTCTGGACCCTAGAGAAGCAAGCTCCTCTATCTGCTCCCCTACCCCCCAATTCTACCTCTCCTAGCAATCAGCCAGAGTGACCCTCTTGAACTAAGCCTCCCCTGTCATTTCCAACAGAACAACAACTCCGAGGACCCAAACTGTGCAGGCATTGAGGGTGTCCTGGAGAGTTATTTCCAAAGCCTTCGGACTGTCCAGCTCTACGGCCCCACCTACTTCGCCCCCGTTATCAACCAGGTGGCCCGGTATGAAAGGGGAGGGGTGGGTGGGCAGGAAGGAGGAAGAAGGAGGGAGGAAAGAAGCAGTAGGTGGGCAAAGCAGCAGCTGGGGAATGCTGACTCCTGAAGGGATCATGGCAGGAGGTGGGGAGAGCATTATCTGCGACACACCGGCAGTGCCCTTAGGTATTAGGGAATGGGAGGAAGATCATGGAGATAACTGGGGATTTCGAAGACCTTCTCTGAGTCTAATATTCTGTGATGGTCACTCTGTCACTGCTCTTCCTTAGGGCTGCAGCAAAGGTGTCTGACGGTTCCCAGTACTATGTGTTGCTCATTATCACAGATGGGGTGATCTCAGATATGACCCAGACCAAGGAGGCCATTGTCAGTGTGAGTCAGGGAAAAGGAGGAGTGATTGGGAAAGAGCTGGGGTCTCCCTTCAGTTTGTTCCTTCTTCTAATGGCCTACCCCCACTCAATTCCCTGTAGGCCTCCTCCTTGCCCATGTCTATCATCATTGTTGGAGTGGGGCCAGCCATGTTTGAAGGTGAGTATGAGGGAGGAGGCAATCAGGACTGGGCAGGAGGAGAGAGAGCATCAAGGCTCAATGTTCTACGAGCTGTTGGTCTGAAGGGAAGGCATGAAGAGAGGCCGTGGAGATCCAGAACTAATCTTTGGGGCCATCTGGTGGTTCTGAAAGTGAAAAGGGATAGAGGGTGGGGCTGCTTTCTTGCTCTGGAGGGGTTTGGGCCTCTACTCTGGGGCCCTAACTAAGACTGGGGATGACTGGGAAGAGCTAACCCACGACTCAATGAGAAGAGGGTATTTTTTGTCTAGCAATGGAAGAGCTGGATGGAGATGATGTCCGGGTGTCCTCTCGTGGGCGCTATGCAGAGAGAGACATTGTGCAGGTAGCTCCAGGTGGCAGCATGGCGAGTGCATGTGTTAGTGCCCAGAGAAGGGGCATCTGGAGAGCCCCTTTCCCAAGCCTGTGCGATCCCTTCCCCCTTCCTCCCCTTTCTATTCAGTGTCCATTAGCCAAGCCTGCTCTTCCCCTCGACCTTCTAATGATTTCACCCCATGTCCCTCATCCTCTCTGTCTCCCATACCCACCTCCTTTCCTCACTGCCATTCCTGCCTTCCATTTTAGTTTGTCCCGTTCCGAGACTACATTGACCGCTCTGGGAACCAGGTGCTAAGCATGGCGAGACTAGCCAAAGATGTGCTGGCAGAGATCCCGGAACAGCTGCTGTCATACATGCGCACCCATGATATCCAACCCCGGCCTGCCCCCAGTGCTAATCCCACACCCCCCTCCTTGCAGCCCTGAGGGGCTGGCCTGGCCGCCCTATTGCTTCCTCAGTAGTTACCAAGAAGGCTGGGTTGAGCTGGGCTGGGCCCGGTTCCAGATCCAGAGCTGAAAGTGAAAGGAGCAGCCCCATACCAAGCTGTCCTCAGAGAACCCTGCCTTTGGTGGGCTGACCAAAAAAGGCATGCCATCCCTTCCCTCACCCCCAACTTGTAGCAAGCAGGAAGGGTCCTGCGCCCTCCATTGGACTCCTCCATCAGTCCAGCTCCCACCAAGTCCTCATGCCAATAATAAAGCTGAGCTTTACCTTCACACCTGTCTCATGAGCTTAGTGGGCAGAGGGAAGGGTCTTACCAGGAAGGCTGAGCCTAGAAACACTTAGGTTAAGTACTACAGCAGTAGATATTGCCAGAATTATCAAATGGCAAGCTGGGAAGGACAGACCAAGTTTCTTTGGGAATTGGGGGCTAAAGAAAGACAAGGATTAGAATAAAAAACCACAGACCTCATTTTGAAAAATCATAAAGACCCCAGATTCCCTGGGGGAAGAATTGTCAGTTATTTTGCTCTGAAATGTGAAGCAGGATGTTTCCTCTTCTAGCAAGCTGCACATTGGTCCCCAAGTCTGGCCCCCATTAGCTCCAAAAACCTCAGACAGAGGTCACTTCTGCCCCAGCATCTTCTCCATCCTATTCCTCTTGCCTCATAAGGCTTAGCCACTCAGAAGTAGAAACCCACCTTTAGTAGGTTCTAAGAAATGAATTGGTCTGGCCCCTATGTATTCGAGGTGGGGGCTGGGGACAGGACAAGGTGGAATAACAAGGTTAGAAATGGGAATGGGAAGGAGAGGAAGGGGCTGGGGATGTTCCTAACCATAACCCAAACAGAACCAACAATCAGAATGGAGCAAATTGAGTAAATAGGGTCATTTAATAACACAGGTCACTTCTGATATGAACTGATCCCTGCCTCCTCTCCCATTACACACACTTATACACATTTCATTAAGTTCAAATGAACTTTCTGGGCAGTTGAGGTGGGAAAATAAGGATAACCTAAGGGGGAGGAATAAACATATAACCTATGGGCTGACCCCCAGGGGCCAGGTTCCCAAGCACAGCAAAGCTAGAAGGTGATAGCTCCAACCACAATACCCCCCCAACTTTTTTTCCTACTCAATAACAAGCAAAGCCTGTATTACAAGATGATATACAACCAAAATGAATAGTTCCTGCCCCCAAGAAGCTCCCATTCTTCTGGGGACATGCATGCATACTGATATATAAACATAAGAGCATGAGGAGAAAAAGAACCAGGAAGAAAGTCATTCCAGGACATGAGAGAGAGCCTGTGCCAAGTTACAGGGACAAGAGAAGGAATGCAGATTTCTGGGTGCTGAATGCATAAAGTGAAGTATTGTGAAAGGTCTGGAAGGTTAGGATGGAGCCATATTGTGAAGCTCTCAATGTTGAACAAAAGCAGGGAAGAGACATAGTCAGACCTATGCTTTAGGAAAACAATTCTGGAGGAAATATGGAGGATGGATTGGAGGAAGAAAGAGCTTGGAAATAGGAAGACCAATGTAGAAGTGATGAGAGTGGTTCATGCAGGAGGTGAGAAAGGCTTGAATTAAAGTGATGATTCAATGAGTCAAAAGAAGGGGTAAAAGGGGATAGACATTGTAGAGGTAAAACTGACCATGTGGGCAGCTGACTGGATAAAGGGTGTAGGGGACAATGAAATAGAGAAGCCCGGATAGAAATAATTAAGTGTAGAGAAGGGAAAAAGGTCAAAAAGGGAATATTTAGTTCATGTTCTGAGTAAGGGACCTTCCTGAAGCATAATGATAACAATAATGATGATGATTTTTATAACTAGCATTCACATAGCACTTCATGGTTTGCAAAGCTCTTTACACATATATCTCATTTAATACAACAACCCTGTGAAGTAGATGCTATTTTTATCCCTATTTTACAAAGGAGGAAACTGAGACAGACCAAGGGTAAATGACTTGACCAGAGTCATATAGCTAGTAAGTAGCTACAGCAGAATCTAAACTCCTTTCCTTCAGAATCCCAATCTTTAATTTTATCTAAAAGCCATCTAACAGGTCTGCCCAAGTCACTCACCTATTCAGCAAAATTCAGCAACGTCCTATTACACTTCTTCCCTCCAGGTTTAAATATCAAGTCCTCCGTTAAATCTTCAAATCCTTTCCTATCTTTCTAGTTGTCTTACATCTGACTCCCTTCCACTGATGATGCAGGTACCAGGGCCTTGGGGTTCCCTGGTTTCCATGTGTTTGGAAGGCTCTTCCTCCTTCTTCTGCTTCTTAACTTTCCATGGCTTCTTTTGAGACAACTCAAATCCCACCTTCTACAGGAGATTCACAGTTCTTCAGCTTCCTTCTTTCCTTCCCTCTTCCTTCAGATTATCTTTCATCTATTCTGTATACATCTTGTTAAGTACATGGTTATTTACAGATTGTCTCTCTCATCCACCCCATGTCCCTTAGACTGTAAGGTCCTTGAGGACAGGAAGTTTTTGTCTTGTTTTTGCCCCTTTTTTGTATCTCAAAGGCTTAGCACAGTATTTAGCATACACTAAATACTGATTAATAGTAATAATAATAATTCTCATTTATATAGCACTTAGGGTCTGCAAAACATTTTACACACATCTCATTTCAACCTCTAAACCTCTCTGAGAGGTAGTTGGCTGATGCTCTTATTATCCCCATTTAAAAATATGGAAACTGAGGCAGGCAACTAGTGAATATCTCAAGCCATGCTTCACCTCGGATCTTCCTGACATCAATTCCAAGTGGTCTACTTGCTAAGTAATCTAGTTCAGTGAGGACTGAGCAGTACACATCGAGATGGAGCTGTCCAGCAGGCAGCTGAAGAAACCCCATTCATTTGGTAAAACCCAAATGAATGAGTAAAAAACAAAAACTTAAGGAAAAAAAAACAACCACCACTTTTTTTTTTTGCTCCTAATGTTGTAAATTCAAACAGCAATTTCAATGAACAAAATTCAGAGATACATAATCATGAGTCTAACCTCCTGGTAATAACTTCTTCAGCTGTAACAATAAAAAAAGACTTTCTATTAAGCTCTGAGAGGGGACTGTAATCTTCCCAGTGCCTCCAATCTTGAATCTCTCTATGAAGCAGTGAAAATGTCCTTGAGATTGTATTACATACTTCAGCTACTGTAATTTGTCTTAATCCCTCCCTCCAATCAAAACAGAGGCTGCCCTTGGAGAAGCCTTTTCAAACATCCCCCCCCAAACCAAATGGTGTTCATGGACCACTGTTGGATCTCATAGCCTATGTTGTGTAGCCAGCAGCACCCCAATTTTCTAGCACCCCCTTCTCCAAGAACCACCCATCTCCAGCACCCCAAATCCAACTTCTCCAATTTGCCCTTTCTTAATCAAAGGCAATCTATTTGGTAAATCTATCCCAGTTGGTGCAGTTCATCTTGCCCTGTTCCTAAGGGATGATCTCCCCCAAATCTTTCCAATCCCAGTTTTTACATTTTTCAACACTAATTCCCATTCCATTCAAAATCCTAGCCCAGGGTCTCCTGTTTTTATCCCCTCCCCTTCTTCCTTCCCCCCTCTCTGTCAGTCAACAATCATTTTTTAAGCACCTACTAAGTGCCAGGAACTGTATTAAGTTCTGGGGAATCATAGAAAGTCCAAGTGTCTGCTCTTATGGAACTTGGAGTCTAATGGGGAGTTAGACTTGCAAACAATTATGTATAAAGGCAAGGTGTAGATTGGATAAACGAGTTAATTTGTATTCCTCTTTCAGGCTTGCAAAGCACTTTAAGACGTCCAACCAACCCGGCAAGATGATTATATGACAAGGTACTCCATCTTGGGCCTCCACTCTCCCTTCCGGCTCAAAGCCTGCCCCGAAATAAGACACTGGCACTCAAGCCTTCTATCACCCAAGGATCTTCTCCCTCCCCTCCCTCCCGAAGCCCAGGGAACAGAGGTCGGTAGACCACAAACCTATATTCAAGTCATATGAGCAGGAAGTCACTCCTCTTCCGACCTCATTTTCCTCCTCTGTAAAAAAGAAGAGGCCGAACGCTAGGATCCCTTCTAACTCTAGAGCCGTTATGCCCATCGCCAAGTCGGGTTACCTTCTCGTGCCTCAGTTTCCTCCTTTGTACCCTCAATGGCTTTGAAGGCCTCTGGCAGCTCTAGGGCGGAGGCCCCATGGCCCTCATCCGCTTATCAAGGGCCAGGAACGAATGGGCACCCTCAAAAAGAAGCAACTTAGGGCGGCCGGAGGTGGCTGAGGAGGGATTCGAACCCTAGTCACTACTACAGCCTCGAGTTCCGAGGTCAGCGCGCTGTCCCTGCTCCACGTGGGCGGGCGGCCTCCCAGCGAATCCCGGCTCGGGTCCACCCCTTCGCCCAAGCCCCGCCCCTCTTCTCGGCGCTCCCTCCGGGCTCCCGGCCCCGCCCGGCCCGGGAGGAGGGCTCGGGCGCTCGGCCCTAGCTTGGCCCAGCGAGGAGGGCGGGCAGGCAGGCGGGCTGGGACGGAGGAAGGGAGGTTCTCCGGGCTCGCGCTCCTCATTCGCTTCGGCAGATTCGCAGCAAACGGCCCGAG
>JAJPUD010011775.1:0-52790 GCA_023553655.1 Myrmecobius fasciatus
GAGAGTGGGTGTCACCCTTCAAGGGGAAATTAGGGGAAGAGAATGCATGTAAAAGCAAAGTAGTATAATTTTGCTTTCTTAAGCAAGTCTGGCTTTGATCTTGTTAGTTGGATTTTCTTCAGACTAAATTAAGTAGACGCTAACTCAATTTTAAGAGCCCCTTAGGAAGAAGGATTATACCATTGCCTGAAATCAGAGACAATAACTAACCTTAAATATAGCAGATTTGAGGGAAGACAACTAATCTACTCAGAGTAGAAGCCTGGACAACAGAAGATATGGCATGGAGAAGATTAAATGTTATATCCCTCAGTAAATAGAAATCTTCTTGGGGAGAAGGAACAAATGGAGACTTTGAAAACTGAGTGGTGATAGAGCCTATTTAAGTTTTTAAACATTTTTTGTGACAGTTGTGTAGAAGAGAAGTTTGTGGCTAACTTTTTTTTTTATTTTAAAAAAAAGTAAACTATTTTTATCCCACTCTGAGTGAAAGAAGTAGTCCTAAATGAGGAAATTGAGGAGTGACTCAAGTTCTTTTTTCTTTTTTTCTTTCTTTTCTTTTTTTTTTTTAAAGTAGCTCATAGTCATTAGAACAAGAATTTACATTGACTTGGGTCCTGGGTGGTTTGAGATTTTCTTGGGCAAAAGTTAAAACCTGTTAAAACAATTGAGGAGAAAAATTAATAAAATTTGTTAAGGGTTCAGGGAAAGTTATACATCTGTAAGTGATTAAAAGCATTATAATTGTATCCTTTCCTCTTTCTTTAGCTTACCTAATCTGTTTAAAAATATACATTTCTTGCAACTAGAAATTTTTATTCATTGTATTCTCAATCCCTGGTGCACAGACTTAAATGCTTGTCTGCATGTTCTTTAAAGTTATAAAGGGAAAAAGGATTCAGCTTCCTTTTTAAAAAAATTTGGGGGGGGGGGCAAGAAGAGAAATCAAAAGTATTACTTCCCTTTGGCCACCACCTATTACTGGAAGTGAGAAGTGAGTGTTTGTGTAGTATATTTACTGACTAGTAATTTTGAAGATGTGTGAAAGCAAGCCCTGGTTTTGGGGAAGTGGCATTTTAGAATGTTCTGTTTTTATTACTGCAACTAGTTTCTAGGGGTTTTGAGGGGTACCATTATTAAATTTAGCATCTTAGCCTTCAAGCCAAAGCCTATAGATACAGAATAGAGCTTCCTGCTAATTTCTCCACTCTATTCCTTCCTTTCCATCTGAGTTCTATTTCTTTTTTTTTTTTTCCCCTCCTCTCCTTTTGATTTGAGCCAGTCGGCTGCTGGATTCTGAAGGGAAAAAAAACTTATTTAGAAAGTGTTTTAAAATGCTATAGGAGGCAGTTCCTCTCCTTCCACACATCCCTTTTTATTCGCTAGGGCACTTGAAAGTTCATAATGCAGCCAAGTGACTACTTATGTCAGCCATCTGGCCTGAGCATGGTCAGAGTACTGACTGCCCTCTTTCTATTAAGCAGGTTTGAAAGCACTGTGCAGGTGAGCAGACTGCAGGATCTTGTCAACCGAAGCAAGATGGCCCGGTGCCGAGGGCGCTTTGTCTGCCCAGTCATCCTCTACAAGGGCAAGGTATAGTTTTCCTGGGAACACTATAAGGAACATAACTAGGCTCCTGTGGCATTAGTGCAGGTCACTGTTACCACATCTTCTAGGGTAATGATATGCATGCACTTAGATATTTAGAGACTAATACTAAGCCAATTAGAGATACACCAAATTGTTAAATTAGGTAGCCCTAATGGAGTGGTGAAAGAGCCGGAGGAAGGAACAGGTACTTCAGTGCCCATCACAGTGCTAATCAGATTTACAAATAAATCTGATATCCTTTGATTAAAGGAATACAGAGAAGGGATTGAGCCAAATAGACTAAAGAAAAATAGAAGGGGATGCTCTTGGTATGGTGGGGAATCATATGAGCAAAATCCAGAAGGGTAGGACCCAATAGGAGGGATTGTGACTTGTAGAAGAGAGCATGATGGCCAGTTGGATTTGTGGGAGAGAGGATACCTATTAAGTATATTGGAAGATATAGATAGGTTTGTTATGTAGGAAACAAAAAGCTGGGTAAAACTTTTGGACTTGGTAGATAGTAGAGAGTCTTTGTAGGTTCTTATTTGGGAAAGTGACTTAATGAAACTATTTTTAGAAAAATTATCCTGGTAATGATATACAAGATGAATTGAAAGAAGCTAAAAGCATGGAGACACTTACTCTGTGATAGAGTAACCTAGATAATGAATGCTTTGGTTAGAGTAGTCAAAGGGGGGATATAAGAGATTGCAGAGAGAAATAGCAGGACTCTGCTGGACTTATTCTTTTATATGCAGATGACCACAAAATTATTATCTTGAATGGAAAAACAGGGTAGTTTGGTAAGGGAAGCTGGTTTAGCTGGGGGGAAAATAAATTCAGCTTTGAATACATCTAGTGTTAGGTGTTGGGAGTAGTGGAGTGGGAGTGGAGGATGCTGGTACTTTAAAAGTTGAGAAATCGGATAGGTAGAAATAGCAACTAGAGCCCAGCATCTGAGATGTAGACTTAGTAGTCTTTTGCATAGTTGTAATGGGCAAAACCATAAAGAGTAGGTGACTTTATAAAAAGAATACATATATAGAACACAGATTCTTTACCTGGATTTTGAGTTTATTTCTTTGTTAAATTTTATTTTTTTTCCAATTAAATATAAAAACAATTTTAACACTTTTCAAACATAGGAATTACATGTCCTTTCTCTCTCCCTTCCTCCCTCTTGAGAAGGCAGTTTGACATAAATTATGCAAAATGTTTTCATGTAAATTATGCTGTGAAAACAGACCAAAAAAACCCCCAAGAAACTTAAGTATCTTCAATCTGCATTCAAGCTCCACCAGTTCTTTCTCTGGAGATGGTTGCACCATTCATTATGAGTCCTTCAGAATTTTCTTGGGTCATTGTATTGCTGAGCATTAGCTAAGTTATTCACAATAGATCATCATATAATATTCTCCTGATTTTATTTTTCATTTTGCATCTGTTTGTGTAAGTCTTTACAGCTTTTTCTGAAAGCATCCTGCTTATCATTTCTTATAGCACAATAGTCTTCCATCACAACCTTATGCAAAATTTATTCAGCCATTCTCCAGTTGGTAGGCATTCTCTCAATTTCCAAATCTTTGCCATCACTAAAAGAGCTGCTACAAATATTTTTGTACAAAAGGGCCCTTTTCCCTTCTTTATGATCTCTGGGATATAGACACAGTAGTGGTGTTATTCAGTCTAACTCCTTGGGCATAGTTCTAATTTGCTCTTCAGAATGGTTGAATTAGTTTAAAATTTCACTAGCAATGCTTTAGTATTTTAATTTTCCCACCTATCCTCCAAGTTCTAATGCTTTGCTTTTCTGAAATATTAACCAATCTGTTACATATGTGATAACTCAGAATTATTTTAATTTGCATTTCTCTACTTGGTAACGATTCAGATCATTTTTTCATATGATTGTAACTATCTTTTACTAGTCTGAAAACTGTCTATTTATATCCTTTATGTGAATTTGATTTTTAAACATTTTGCTAACTGTATTCCAGTGTATTTCATGCATATTAAAATCTTAATTTGAGAAGGGGTACTTCATCAGACTTAAGCTTAGGTTTCACCAGACTAAGATCTAAACCCTTGATCTGGAAGGAGGGAAAAGTTTGGGGCACTATCTGAACATAATGAGCAGAATGAGAGAGCTGGAAAAAGTTGTCTTATTTGAAGAATGAAGTTTCTCAGGCACCCCTTATTCTAAGTAAGTTGTTTGTATTGAATATTAAAGTGAAACTGCTAATAAAAATAAGGAAGTAATTGCTATTACAGACCTGTAAATTTTAAGTTTAAGGAATTAACAGTTCAGAGAGCATGTTAAAAAGTAGTGTCCATGGGGCAGCTAGGTGGTGCAGTAGATAGGGCACCAGCCCTGAAGTCAGGAGGACCTGAGTTCAAATCTGGTCTCAGACACGTAACAGCTGTGTGACCCTGGGCAAGTCACTTAACCCCAATTGCCTCAGCAAAAAAAAAAAAAAAAATAGTGTCCATTGGTACCAAAGAGTGATATTGCACGTTGGCACCAGGTACTTTCTCCCCTCCTTCCTCCCCTTTTTGGTAGAAGAAAAATGTTCTGGAATCTGGAGGTTTTTGACAATATAGAGAATTGCTTATTCATTCCAGGGCTGGTGAGATGTTTGGAAGAGAATTCTGATTTTAACTATGAGATAGGAAATAGGTTTCTGGAGGCATTATTGTATTTGTCTTATGCTTTAGATCCATATTTTTTTGATTCATGTGCCAGGAGAAGAGAACTTATTTTTACTCGGGTACAAATTTCACTTTATGGGAACTAATGAGGAAAATTTGCTTTGTAGAAGAAAAAAAAAATGTTGCAGCTAGCTTCTGTCAAGAACATCTTCCTTGTCTTCGATACCCCTCTGGACAATGAAGGACTTTAACCGGATGATTTCTGAGGTTACTCCCAGTATTAATGAATAGGTGGATCATAAATAGACTATCAAACTCTTCTTCACACAGACACTTCTTTCTATGACTGGTTCTAATCTCTCCTTTTTATTATCAAGGAGTTTGCTGGAAAGAATATATATATTGAGATCAGGGGCACTTTGATGTGATGAATGTCATCTGAGCATTGTATCTTGGCTTGTTTCCCTATTTGTAGCTGGGAAATAAGTGTTAGCCCCTCTCCTCCCCAGACCATGTTGAGGAGAGTGCTTTGTGGATTGGGATTTGTTATTGCTGTTCCTGAATTGAAGTTCTTTAGCCAGAGCTTGAATAGAGTACAGGTGAAGGATGCTACAGAGATGCAAACTCCTCAGATCTGAACTGTTCTCATCCTCTGAGAGATCTCTATGGTAAAGAGGGAAGTGGAGCTGTGGAAGGTAAGGAAAGAAAAACAGCTTAATCTAGATGTAGATGGTCACTGGTAAACCAAGATTTTGTGAGAAGCCAACTCTTTGATCAACTGCTTTCTTGCAGAAAGCAACTTTTTTGGGCCAGTTACTGTACTAAGTGCTGATGCTCAAAAAGAGGCAAAAGAGAATCCTGCCCTAAAGGAGTTCATCATGGTCTAATGCTAGGAACAACATGCAAACAACTCTGTACATACGATATATAAGGAAAAATGGGAAATAATTAAGACAGAAGGCTCTCGAATTGAGAGTTTAGGAAAGGCTTCTGTAGATCAGGGCTTCTTAAACTTTCCACTTGACTCCTTGTCTGTCGGAAATTTTTACTTGATACTGGGTATATAGGTATATAAAATAGGTATGCAAATCAAACGTTTTTGATCATAAATTCATGACCCCTACATTCAGTCACAAGACCCCATGTGGGATTACAAACCACAGCTAAAGAAGCTGGATTATAGAAAATAGAATTTTAGTTGGGACTAGAAGGAAACCAGTTGGCAGAAATGGGAGACAGAAAATACCCAGAATGGAGAGATGAAGCGTCTTGTTTTTAGAACAGCCTGGAGGTCAGGGTTACTGCATGAAGGAGTACATGAAAGGGAGTAACAAGCCTAGAACGGTAGGGAGTGATAGGTTGAGAAGGGCTTAAATGCCAAACCCCATTGTGTTTGGTCCCAGAAGCTATAGGAAGCCACTGAGGTTGATGGAAAGAGTCAGAGCTGGTCTTCAGGAGAATTACTTTAGCTAAATGGAGGATAGATAGAAGTGAAGGGACATGATTATTGCAGTCACCTGACTGATTGTGGCAGGGTTAAAGGAATTTGCTGGTAGGACGTAAGGAGAGTGGGAATATGTATACATTTTTGATATTAGCAAAAATCATTAAAAGGAGGCACCTAAAAGGATGCAAAAAGTTAATGCAAAGGCCTGTTCTAGATAGCTAGCATGCTCCAAATATTCCCTGACTCTAACCTCCATACATAGTATTTAAGTGGCTTGTTTGCATCCATTTATCAGTGGTAGAATTGAAACTAAAATCCCTGTTTCGCCAGTCATCGTGAATATTTTCTGCTATCCTGTGCTGCCTCCTTGTGTAAACTGGGTTGAAGTGTATCTTGTTCCTGCTTGATTCTCTGAGGGAAGAGGAGGGGCCAAGTGACTGAGACTTTAAAAAAAAAAAAATGGATTTCATATTTGAGTTTTGCTCAGCAACTTTATTTACTCTTCATTATTTCAAGTTACGTCAGCCAGATGAGCTGTGTTCTTAGGTATCAAAAGAAGTGGAAGGTGTGATTGCTGAACAGCTATTAGCAGTCCCTGAAAGATCATGGAAAATGAAAGTTGTCTTACACAATTAGAGATGGAAAAATGTCAGATTAAATGAGGGAAAGGGAAGGGAATGGAAATAGGAATAGTAATTTTAAGTGTTGTTTTACTTTAATTACCTGGGGAAATTATAGAATTTAAAAAATTGGTTGTTTTGGTTTGGTTTTGCTGAGGCAATTAGGGCTAAGTGACTTTTGCCCAGGATCACACAACTGTTAAGTGTCTGAGGCCAGATTTGAACTCGGATCCTCCTGACTTAAGGGCTGATGCTCTATCAGCTACCAACTAGCTGACCCCCCCCCCAAAATTGTTTTTTGTTGCCTTCATCTATATATATTCTTCTTCCCTCCCTTATGGAAACATTATTTGGAGCAGAGAAATTAGGTAGTTCAACAAAGCCAATATATCCACTTAGTGTGACAGTATATAAAGTATCTCCCACCTCTAGGGGAAAAGACAATTTTTTCACTCTTGATTTCTTTGAAATCAAGTTTATTATATAATCATACATGGCATTATTTTTTATTTCTATTTGCATTATTGTGTAGTATTGCTAATTCTGCTTACTTTACGCCATCAGGCTTTTTATTCATAGTCTGTTTCTTACTGCACAGTAATATTTATTATATTCATACAATTGAGGATTGAGGCACTAAAGATAAATGGCTTGTCTTTACGTATCTAAAGCAAGATTTAAACTTAGCTATTTGTAATTCCCAAGTTCAGATTTAAGAGCATGATACAGTTCTGGACATTCTTTTTCACTGCTTTGCTACTATAGAGTGTTGCTATGAATATTTTAGTGTATATGGAACATTTCTATGTTCTTTGGGGGGGGTATTACATAGCATAATTCCAAGTTTCTTTCTGTATAGAACTTCTAAAGGGATGGTTAATGAATATCTAGAAAAGAAAATGGTGATCACAAACATGGCTTTGTCAAGAGCAGGTTATGCCAGACTATTTTGCCTTTTTTTTTTTTTTTTTTTTTTTGACAAGTTCTTTAGATTGATAAGGGGAATGTCATGACTACATTTTACCTTTAACCAAAAAACCAAAATATTTGATAAAATCTCTTAGGTTATTCTTATAGCTTAATATGGTGCTATATAGGATGTATGATAGTACAATTAGTTTCATAAATGGCCAACCTCCAAAAGTTGTCATTATTGGTTCTATATGAACTTAAAAAGAGGTATTAGGTAAATCTCTAGGATTCTTTTGATTGACCTTGTGCTGTTTAATGTTAACAGCTTTGATAAAAGCCATAGATGTTATGCTTGCCAGAGTTGTGACATAAAAGGGATAGCTAGCTAACAGATTGGTGAGTGTCAAGTCCAAAACAGTCTCAACTGGTTGTAATATGGAACCAAATCTAATAAGGTCCAAGTTTAACAGTAATAAACTTATAAGTCTTGACATTTACCAAAACAAAATTTAAAAACTTTGCATGTGTAAGATGGGGAAAGTATGACTAGATAGCATTTTTCTCAGACTTTGAGAGGTGGGGTTTGAAGGTAAATGAATTTTTGTGGATAGAATACTTTTGGGCATGCCTACATCAAAGATGCTCCGTGAGCAAAACAGAGTTTAGTAGCTCAAAGGGAATGTGAAATGCACAGATTTAGATCCATCTCCACTTCAAATGTATACTGAATATTTTTGCCTGACCTATAGTAGAGCCTTCCCAGCTCATATTGATCTGATCAGTCAGCCAGATACTATACTTTGACCCCAACATATTGATGTCATCTTTGTTAAGAACAAAGGACTACAACCAATTGATTATAAAATAGTTCAATATGGCAGTACGAATAACTGAGGTGATCTTAGAGGCACATAGCTTCCAGGAATAAGTAGTTCTGTTCCTGTCGGGCCTTAGATGAAATATATTCACTTTTGGAGACAATTGATAAGAGAACATTGATAACTTAAAGAGTACTTGGAGATAGGCAACCAAAATTAGGAATGGCCTCAAGATCATGCCACTAGAGGATCAGTTGGAGTAATATACAGAAAAAAAACATCATTGGGAACATGTCTTCAAAAATGTGATGAGTTGTCATAGGTGGAAATAGAGATCTGAGGTTGGAATAAGGTAAAACTTGTAAGGATGAGAACTGCCCCAAAATGAAATGGACTATGGTTGGAGGTAAAAAACTCCCTTTCCTTAGAGAATAGGAATATATGACCACTTTTGAGGGAAAGCATGTATTGACTAAACAATAAGGTCTTTTCCAGTTGCAAAATGTTTGGAATGTACATGTTGAAGTAAAACCAGGTCATTAAAGGCAATGATTACAGCAAATCTATATGCATTGAAGTCAAAGCAAACAAAACAAAAATCCACAAAAACCAACATTCTGTGGTTTTATAAATACAATTCTAGTTTTTTTTTTTTGTGGACTTTTTTCTTGGGCTCCCATGTATGTCTCTGTATTTATGGGACTTAAGTTTATATTTTAAAAAAGATTATCCATATGTTTTGCTTCATAAGTGTTTTCCATTCTGAATTATATACCCTTGTTGGTCATCTTTTGTTTTTTGGATTTGGGAAGTATGTCTACACTACCTTTCCTAATTACCTTAGCCTTGTGTTTTTTGGATGAATCTCTAACTTTGGAAATGCTATTTCTCTTTCAGCATATTTGCAGATCAGCAACCCTAGCTGGATGGGGGGAGTTATATGGGCGTACTGGCTACAACTATATCTTCTCAGGTGAGTGCTCAACAAAAATCTCCCTGAATGAGAAGAATATGGGTTCTAAAATACCCGTCTCAGGCTATCTGCCTTTCCAGGTATAGGAATGGGATAAAAGAGAGAGGGGGAAAAACAAGGCATCCACATCAGAAATGGAGTCAGACAATGTGCATATAGGAAATATGCACATAGGAATATAGGAATCTTAGGAATTGTCTTGAGCTAAAGTGGATATTGCCCTGGAAAGTGCTGGATATATAATGTTTATCTTGGTATAGAGTCACAATTTTTGGGTAGTCAGCACCACTTCTGTGGGAAAGAACAGTGACAACATCCGTATCTTTGTCAATAGTACCCTGATTCTGACAGAATGATTTCTCTGACAGGGGGCTCAGATGATGCTTGGGCAGATTCAGAGGACATTACAGAAGATGACTGTACGCTTCGGTCAGTATTGAGTTGGGAAGAATTGGGGGAAAGATTAATTCACTCTACTGTTTTTCAAGGCTGAGTACCCATGTGCAGGACATTAAGTTAGGCATTATGGGAAATGGGCTCAAGGACCACACTAGAGTAAAACAAGGTTCCTACCCTTAAGGACCTTGTTTGATTAGTAGAAAAGATAAATATACAACTGGAATTTGTTAGACTATGATAAGGGCATAAAAGCAAAAAATAAAATGTGGAGTTTAGTCAGGAAAAGATTCTTTTTGAGTGAACACAATTCAAATAAAACTTTTCTTTTCCTATTTCTGCTCACCTAGAATAAGTGATAGTTAAAAGTAGATTCACTGCTTCCCTCCCACAAATCCTTTTACTCTCAAACGTGGACTTTTATAGTCTTTATTGGGGATAAAATACTACCTAATAGAATAGTATAGAAAGCTGACTTTATCCTTTATTTCATTGCCTTACTTTAAGGGTGTTAGTGAAGGGGAGAGAAGAGGAGGAAGAGGAGAGAGAAATTGACTAGGTGGTTTTCTGAATGCTAAAGAATTTTTTCTAGGCAGAATTTAAATAGTTTTTTGAAAGGCTACCAAAGTACATAAAAAACTTTAAGAGATGTTGGGGATGGATGAGGAAGAAGTTTCTTATTTAGGGGGAAAAACAGTACAATTTTTCTGGTAAAATAAGATAGTGTGAACATGCTAAGCACTTGAATAATCCTCTGGAGTCTGAGGAGGATTAGATTTCTGCCTGGAGCTGCAGGAGAGACCACCCTATACTGAGACTCCAGAACTCCCCCATACTTAAGCCCTGCATGGGCAATCCTTTCTAGGCTCTGAGAAGTCTTTACAGCTTAAACTTCACCTTCCAGTTTCCAGACCATTTTCCCATTGTCTTGTTTGAGCTCTTTTGTTCTGTGAATTTGGGCAAATGGTTCCTCTAGCTTCTTTTACTTCTGCAAGGTGAAGAAAGGGAACTCCAGCTTCTAGTTTTGTTCATGCAAGATTACCAAATCATGGACTTTTGGAGTTTCAAAAGAATAAATACTTGAGGTAGTCCTGCCTTCTGATTTTATGAAATGGGAGCACTGGGTTGAAGTATACTGTTTGGGTCTAGGAAATAGTGGTGCTGGGAGTCTAGGGGTCTGGTGTGTGTTTCAGTGTTTCTACTATGTTATTCTCTCTTGGAGCCTTTCTAATAAGTGCCCTTTCTTAGTTCCTTTCATCCCCATGGAGTTTTCTCATGTACTTAATGGCCTCCCTACAAAGCTATGGAGCCTTAATTGTACTTGGGGATAGTGGATGTCTTAGATCCTTAGGTTCAAGCCTGGGCTTGATGTCTCTCCCACACTTTTCCTGAGCAGTATTTGTATGAGAAGAAAGAGAAAACAGTGGATGTGGTGAAAAGGACATTTAGTAGTGGCTGCTTCATCTTCTCTGACTTGCCCAACTTCGTGGTGAATCAAAGGGATAATAGCAGTTTGTGCTGCTTATGCTTATTGTTGAGGCCTTAGAGAAACTTAAGGATCAGACAAATGTTATCTTTGTCTCATTCTGCAGATGTTCTAGGCAACATGAATGGACCTGCTGTTTTCACAAGCAGTTGATAAAGTAGCTTAGTCTGTCTCCTAATAAGCATTTCATTTGGTTTTTAAATCATGTAGATTGAAAACTGGCTTAAGGCTAATAAACAAAAGTGGAAAATAATCTTCACATAGAAATGAAAGTGTCATTCCCCCAGCTTGGCTCATCTGTTCACTGAAACTATGTTGACTTCTCAGAAATAGCTTGTTTTCCTATTTCCCATTTCCATGCTGCACAGTTGCTATTCTTTGAAGTGCATCTTTTTCAGAAAATGTCCCTTCCATCTTAGCACTCCCTGGAACCAATTGGTTACTTGAAGTTGAAAGACTTAAGTCTTTGGGTGAGTAGAACTTGTGGAAAATTTCCTTGTGAAACTTGTCACCTTGGTTTTCTTTGTTTCAGAAGTGCTGACAATCAACTGTTTGATAAGGTTAGAGGACATGATATTAAATTGCTTCGGTATTTATCAGTCAGATACATCTGTGACCTAATGGTGGAGAACAAGAAGGTTAAATTTGGCCTAAAGTGAGTATGGTGTGTGAACCCACACTAAGATAGATGTGAGTAGTGACTTCATGGGATTATAGGGTTGAAAAAGACTACTTGAAACACTATCTCCTATTTCCTCTGTCTTAAATCCTAAATCATCTCAGATGAATTAGAATTTCTTGTCTTTACAAGGTGGGTTTTTTGTTTTTGTTTTTGCTGAGGCAATTGGGGTTAAGTGACTTGCCCAGGGTCACACAGCTAGGGCGGTGTTAAGTGTCTGAGGCCAGATTTGAACTTTGGTCTTGCTGACTTCAGAGGTTGTACTCTGAGCCACCTAGCTGTTCCATCTTTACAGGTTTTAAAGATAAGTGGTAGTTTTGTTGAGTGATACATGTTGAGATCAATGTCCAAAATAGCAAGTAATTTAACCTGATGCAGCTTTAGTCATCCTTTCCCCCTTAAATCATAGTCTATCTAAAATGTTACCAGATAATGTTTTTTCCCTTCTTCTATACTGTTTGTCTTTACCTTAATTATGATTGTCTATAATGTAACAAGGTGGTAGGAGGAAGGTCTTATTTCGCAGGGGCAATTCCAACCATGTTGAAACTGCTGTCTGAGGATAAGCAATAAGATTGGAATGGTAGGCAGTCTTATGTCCCCTTATACTCTTATTGCTGTGGTATTAAAAGAAGTCACTCTAGTCCCTTTTTGTTCTGAGGATAAATTAGAGGGAACAAGACAGAAACAGAATCTGATTCATGTCTTCCTGTCTTAGTGTAACTTCTTCTGAGAAGGTGGACAAGGCCCAGCGATATGCCGATTTCACACTTCTCTCCATCCCATATCCAGGTATGGTTCCTTTGAGACTGCATGAATGATGGTCTCTGGCTAAAGACTGGGCATCTTCTATTGGGTGTGAATGAAACTGGAAAGCTCCCCTTTCTGGGTGATAGCTGGCCTGTTAGGTGGGTGGTGATAGCCATTGTAGGCATTTCTGGTCAGAGGTGACGTGTTCTCATGAACACTTAAGTGTCAGTATTCTGGGGTGGAGCAAGAAGAGTATATTTAGATGTATTAAACTAGACCTATTTAAGCTTTGATTATGTCTTAATAAACTGAAAATGACGGAAAGAAGGAACCAGAAAAGCAATAGAATTCGCTCAAAAGAGTTATCTGTGGAGCATGATCACTTTTTAAAGGTTTTTGGTTTTGTTTGTTTTTTTTGGTAGCCAGCCCCTTTAATTTGGACTGTCCAAGGACATTGGTATACATAAGAGCATAGTAGCCTAAAAGGCATAGGACAGCATGAAAGTAAAATCCAGATAACTTGATAAGGAAAGTAAGATATATCAGACATCAATATTGTGAGCACTTTGGAGCTGCTTAATTCTATTTTTTTCTTTTTGAGTGGGTACAAGTTTTACTGCTCAGAACCTTGATTTAAGTAAGACATAAGGGAAGAGGAAACTCGGAGCATAAATAGTACACAATAAACAAAATAAAGACACTAAAACATACAAGATACATCATCACCACTCCAAGGAAACACCAACATCTGAATTCCTTGGCTGAGAGGACCCATGGTCACAGGAGATGCTCAGTTCTTGAGAGAACAAGTAAAAGTTTTCAGTAACTTACATTCCACATAGTAAAACAATTTGGCCATGGACAAATGAAATTATTGGGTATTCATAGCGTAATTCCAGGATTGAGGGACTAAAGATAATAAATGCTCCATGTTAGCAGCATTGCTGCTTTCTAACTAAATGTTTGATGGAGGAGTCGATATAGGTCTGAATATCTCAGCTAATTGTACCTGCATGGTATCTTACTCCAAATTCCCACCTACATTTTTTTCCCATTCTCCTGGTCTCTGTACTTAGTCCAAACTAGGACCTATATTAGGATTTCATTACCCTTCACTTTGAGAGATGAAACTGAGGCTCAGGAAAATTTAAATGTGTCCAAGGTTATGTACCTGAGTGGCAGACTTGGAATTTGCCTTCAGGTCTTCTCCAGCAAGCAAGAAGCATGACTTCCTACTGAAGGAAGTGTTTAGCCATCAGGACAAGCTTAAATTATTAGTAGTGTAAAGCTATTGCTGAAGGAATTAGTTCCAAAAGTCAAAAGGTAGAAAAGGACCAACTACACAGTTGCTTGCCAACGTTCACCAAATACTCTCCCCAAAGGTTCTTCTAAAGATTGATGGTAACTTGTCTCACAATCTTGCTCTGATTGTTAGTATTGCAGCAGAGTACATTATCTATACCTAAGTGGATTTTTCACATCCATGCTAGAAGGTTAAGATAGAAATAGTTTCAAACTCCTGATCACTCCTGTCAGGTGTGGCCTTTTAAAAATGGGGTGATGAAATGAGCAGGTAGCTCCAAAACATGACTAGGACAGCTTTGTGACCAATTATGTTCATAGCTTCAGAAGGGGGGTACCTGACCCTGGTCAGGATTGTAAACTATTTCCCCTGGTCTAGATTAGAACTGCGTGCAGCATCAGTTCTGAGCTATATAATTTAGCCTGTAGTCCAAGGACCTTCCTGATGTTGGTGGGGTGGGAGTAGGGTGGAAAAGATGCTACAGTTGTGGAAAGTTGAGAAGCATGTCTGGGTTGTCACTCTTTCCTCTGAGCAGGTTGATTTCACACCTCTCCCCTGGGTAACTTACCTTTTTGTCTTGGTGCCTTTGAAAGACTGGTAATAAACATCATGCATTGCCTTGAGTCTTAAACTTATCTAATTTCTATTGCTCTCTACTAGAGCTATTTTAGAAGTGTGGCCCTGATCTGAATTGAAACTGAGTCCTCTTTGATTTGAGCTTCTGTAATTTGGGAAAGCAATGCATTTCAAAAGAGCTCTTGATATATAATTGGCATCTCCTATGAATTTGAGTTTAGTGCCTCAGTCTGATTTCCCAGTGAAGCTCCCCAAGAATAGCTTAAGTGTGGCTGAAGATTGCTTTCTGACATCTCAACCAAAAGCAGTCAGAAGGAAGGCACATGGGATTGAAGTGGGAAAGTTGTTGTGTAACCAGAACTGAACAGTAAATGAATTATCAGGTGTTTCCCAAGCCTATCTTCTCCAGGTTCCCTTATCAGAAGGGATTTTCCCCACAGAAGTCCTGAGTAAGAACTTGGCTTCTAGGGTTACCAGAGTCTCTATTCGGCCACAGTAGCATGGTTGCTTTCTTCGGACTCTGGCTTGAATGTGTAACAATGTGGTATAGTACAAAACGTAGGGTATTGGGTTTGGGCTCAGAGACGAGTTAAAATTTCACTTGGATGAGCCTTTGGCTCTTCATTTTTAAAATGGGAATGATTTTTATTATTTTATTTTTACTATCCATCCTCAGTTTTTGAAGGCCAAAAAAGTTAATGTATGTATTTTCTGACTCTAAAATGCTATTTACTGGAATCTATTATTAAAATGATTTGAAGAACTGAAAGTAAACTATAACTGTAGTTGGAAAATGTTCTCACTAACACTTAAGTGAGGTTTCCCCTAGATTTGACACAAGCGTTATATACTCCTATTTCATCTGCAAAGTAAGGACATGGGAAGCAATAGTTTGATTTCCATACGGTAGTGTAATGTATAGTCTTTGGGCATCTGAGCATCCAAACTATAAGATCCCTTTGAACATAACATTAGCCTATTTCTTCCGTCACTACATCCTCTTCAGATTCAGAGAACTACTCTGAAGGTTCTTGTATGTTATATTCCTACCTAGACACTGCCAATTGTATAGTAGGGGTCCTTCTAGTAAATGGTTACCTTCCTTTCCTAGTATTTGTTGGATTAGTATCAGAGATTAAAGGAAAGGAAAGGGAGAAGTGTAGTCGGTGTTTTTGAAATTAAAATTCTAGCTCTAGAAGTGCTGATTCTTCTGTACAGTTTTTGTAAACTGTTACAGAGTCAAGAAACATTGAGTTTGGAGGCTGAGGTTAACCATACTTGATTCTCCAGCACTGAAGAATCTTGGCTTTTATTCCAAATGAATTCTAGAAGAATACATGTTCCCAAAGGGCGTCTTATTTTTCTCTTCCTCTTTCAGGTTGTGAGTTTTTCAAGGAGTATAAGGATCGGGATTACACAGCTGAAGGGCTTGTTTTTAACTGGAAACAGGTACAGGAAATAATTTGTAACTAATTTGGGATTTGTGTGGAGGAGGGTTTAGTGAAGGCCAAGAATAGCTAAGGGAATTCATTTAGATGGAAAAATCTGCCCCTTCTCCCCCCACCTCATTCTCTCCACTTATCTATTTCTTTTCTTAATTCATTCAATCTTTTCCCTTTTCTGCCTTTTCCTTTGTCAGCCTCCTATTTTAGAGAATTTTTTGGCTCCAACACTCTTGCACTTTCTTAAGCTGATATGAAAAGTTCAATAACAGAAAAAGAGGAAGAACTATCTTCAACCATCATGACATTTAGGAGTAGGATTTGGTTTCTTCCCCTTAATTGAGGCAAGAGTTGAAAGAATTAATCTGTAGGTTGGTTGGAGATTTAGTGGGAGCTGATTTCTTTTTGCTAGTAGCAAGTTGCATGCCAGCCTGAAAACAGTTCATGATTAATAATTAATCGCCTACTTCTTAAGCTATCATTGGATCTCAAATATGCATCTGTGTAATACTTGGAGCAGATATCTGCTCTCGTACCAGCTGAAGATGGTTCCTGTAAATGACCATTGTCTTAGGTACATTCTGTGCTTCTCACAAGTCTCTCTCTTCTCAGGATTATGTTGATGCACCACTAAGTATCCCTGTCACTCTGACTCGTTCTTTGAACATTGACTGGAGTGAGTACCAGGTAAGGAAAGGATTCGGGGTTACAGGAAACAGATGAGAGTAATTCATGAACACTTGTGGTAATCTGAACCAAACTGGTACCTTACAGGAGAGGTGTGGGGAGAGATGTGGTACAAAATGGGTTTGTGCCTAACCTGCTTTGAATTCTGTTCATTTGTTTCAATTCTAATAAGTTTTGAAAGGAAATATCCTACCCCCAGTAGACTCCATTTCCACCTTTTAAACTTCTCATTGAACTTTGATGTTCATTTTAACTTTGTAGTCCAGTTAATGTCTTTCCTTCTAAATTGTCTAGCTTTCTATAGGAAAGAACCACGACTTATTCCTTGTTGTTCATCTGGCATTCATCGTTGGGTGAATGAATAGAGCTGGCCCACTGAAGCCTCTGTTCAAGGACTAGCCTCGGAAGTGTGATACTTTTAAGATAAAACAAACTCTTTTGCTGGTCTAAAGCCCCTTAAAATCATGTTCCAGGCTTATTTCATGTTCTTCTACTTTACATGTTATGGGCCAACCGTCAGGTCAACTTGTACCTCAGCTCCACATGCCATCTCCTGCCTCCCTGCCTCCGGATAGACTGTGCTTCATGCCTGAAAGACTTCTTCCTATTCTTCACATTTTACCAATCCCTAACTCTTCAACATTCAGCTAAAATGCTGTATCTTTTCCTAGTCTATCTTATTGTTAGTACCTTCTCTCATTCAGCTTGTGTTTATGCTTATAGCTTGCTGTATTAGCCTTTCAGTAGAACGTGAACTTGAGGGCTGGCTCTGTCTTTTTTTTTTTTCCTTTATCTCTATTCCTTTATACTTCACATATTAAAAGCTTAATAAATGTCTGCTTGCCCCACCACTCCCTCCAAAAAAAAAAGGGGGGGAAGAAGGGGGAGGATTGATATACTTTGTGGCCAGGAATAGTAGAAAAACTGTCTGATTTAGATTATGTAGGCTTTGAAATTATTCCTGTTCCATTACCTTTTGTTGAGGACACCTGATCTGTAAGTATACCAGAAATCTTACCATATGTACCATCATGGCATACAGCCCATGTTGTCTTTCATGATTGGGCTTAAATACCAAGCAGTATTATTGGCCTTGCCTTTGCAAGTGGTTACTCTTATTCCTCCTGCCTTATATCTGCTATATTCTTATGGTGTGGGAAAGGAGTAATTGGTAACAAAGTGTTTCTTGTAGAGCTTATTTTCTCCTGTTGTGGGAAAGGATGAAGGCAAGTGTGCATATAGCATTAGTGCCAGCTGCTTTGTTCCTCTTTTAGTTTAGAAGGGCAGCAGTGGTTGCCAAATTAAAAACAAAACAAACAAACAAAAAAAACTGACATTGATTAGAGTAGGAGGTTGAGTCCAAAGTTCGGAAGAGTCTGTAGACAAAACTTCAGAGTAGTATATGGATATCTTTCCAAGTCTCCATTCTGGACTCCATCCCAAATTATTCTTTCCTACCAATCAAAAACTTTCCCATAGTGCCCTGGATAGAAATCAGATCTAGACCTTAAGTACCTAAAGTCTGTGTAATTATTAACCATTTCTGGAATGTCACATCTTTGCAAGACTTATACTTCATCCGAAAATAAAATTCTCCTGTACATCTCGTTTGTATTTAGCTGTTTTCAGGTTCCATACCCTGGGTGATGAGATTTTTGAGAGCAGGAATTGATTTTGCCCTTTTTGTATCCCCAGGCCTTAGCACAGTGTCTTAACACAGCAGGAATTGAAATACATTGCTGAAGGGGGAGGGGAAACTGCTTAGTCCCAGGGTCACACAGCTAGGAAGTTGAAGCATCTTGAGGCCAAATCTGAACTCTGGTCCTCTTGACTTCAGAGCTGGGCTCCTTCCTCTTCCCATTAAGCAGCCCCCTGACTGTCTTCATCCTAATGTGTATTTGAAAGACTCTGGAAAGGTCAATGTTAATGCCTCCCTTAAACTCCTTAAGCTTGTCCTCATATCATTCATGATGCTTGGTTTTGTTGCTGATGGTGTCTGAAAGCAGAATGTGTGAAAGAAGCCCTTGAACCTGAATCCTAACTCCTTCCTGCAAGATGGCCTGTGGGGGCCAGAAGCCAGTTGAATCTTTAGGCAGAAACTTAATAGCCCTGTGATCTTCAGCCAAAAATCTTTCTACTTTGATTTCCTAAAGTGTAAGGTGCAAGTAATAGCACCTGCTTCACCAGGTTTTGATGAGGATTAAATGAGAGCATAAAGGGCTTTTTGGTCAAACATAATATCCTATATAAATGTCATTTATTATCAGTATCACCTAGGAAGATCACTTAATGTCTCTGGGTCTCTGCTCCTTCTCTAAAATAAAGATTAGACCAAATGATCTTTAGCTTTCTTGTGACCCCAAAAGAGATCTTGTTTCTTACAGAAGCTTGCCTGATCTGCAGCACTGACTCACCCACACCGTATGGGTTCACTTCTCTTCCGAGGGTCCCTGGGCAGAAGAACTAATTCTAGCAACAAGTAAAAAAGATGTTTGTCCACTCGGGTTGGTAGGCTCTTCCTCAGCTTTGTTGCTGCAGTGAATGTCTGTAGAAGAGGGACCTTTTTGGGGGAAATGTAATTTTAAGGAAAAGCCTATCCTTTTATCCTTTTCTGACTATCAGACTGAACAGTGACATCAACTGGTTGCTTTATTCTCCATCCTTCCAGTGACCTTGAGCAGTCCAACTGCAGAGAAGCAGGAGTTTAATTCTGTGAGAGCAGCTCCCTTTTTCTACATGGGCATTGCATGAAGATGCTTCTAGAATTGATTTTTTCTCCCTTTCCCCTTCCCCCCACCCCCCAGTCTCTCCTGGCTTTTTAGTAGCATGGGTGTCCAGATCATTACATAAGAATAGGAACTCTGGCTAGATTGTCTTTTTGGTTCATTCAACATCAGGACTTTTCCCTGTTCCATCAGTCATACCCAGCTCCTGTCTGAGGTTCTCTCTCCCAGTTTGGTAGTCTTGTTGGTTGGTGTTAAATCCTAGCTGTGAATCTTGTGTACTTGGTTAACTTGCCAAACTCTGTTATTCCCATTGGAAACATTGTTTTTGTACTACCCTGTAATCATGAGGTACCTTTACATGTTCTCTCCCTCAAGCCTCAGCTTCCCAGTCTGCCATCTTTCTTGACCCACCTTCAGCATTTAATTTCTACCTTCCCCCCCTTCCCAGTTCTCTGCAGAATTGCAGCTCAGAAGATAGCTGTTCATAGGGGTGTGTCTGAGCTGGAACAGTTGTGAGACCCCTGTGTGTGACTTCGGGTAATGGCTTGATTAGCTCAGAGCTGCAGCGTCTCTCTGGAACTGCTGAAAGTGGGTCAGGCCTCTCTGGGGCCTGGGAGGGTCAGGCTGAGGAGCCTGCTTTAAATTCCTGGGAAAGCCATTCCAATTACAGGTGGTACATTCATCCTGGATGCCCTTGGGAGGCTCTCCTCCTGGTATTCACCTCCCTCTCTGTGCAGCTGCCTAGTTCTGAGAAGCAGTTAGCAGAACTTTGCTTCTGGTGGAGAGAGGAGACTAGTAAAACTGGGTCAGAACCCCTATGGAATTAAGGATTCTGAACAGGCAGTGGCTGAGGTTACCTATTCTGTTAATAGCATTTGGGCTTGTCTGGGCATTTGTTCCTCATCTTCTCCCTTCTCTTTCTTCCCCCCCTCCCCACCATTGTCTTTTTCTGGTTAAAAGTAATCAGACAGATCAGGGGATAGTCTGTTCTTCCTGTTTGAGGAACCCCATTAAAGGAGGTGGGCCTGAGTTAGGATGAGCAACTTCACTTTTTGTGGTTTTGTTTTCTTAAGCTAAGAATATTTTGGATTGCTAATCATAATTTATGGTAATAAGCACAATAAGTGGATGTGACCAAGAACAGGATCACTTATACATTCTTACATTTTCTTCTCAATGTAAGAATCTCCTTTCCCAAATTCTCCAATTTTAACCACAAGCCTAATGTCTCCTTTCTCTCTTTTTAGAGCTGGGACCTGGTGCAACAAACACAGAACTACCTGAAGCTGTTGCTTTACATAGTCAACAGTGAGGGTAAGGACCAATCTCCCTGTGCCACCCCTTTGGTCCCAAACCCCTTCCTTTTTTCATGAATACAACCCACTCTTCTGGTACACACGCAGCTTGTGTTCTGTGCCTTGAATGCTTCCCAAGGTGGCTTGTAAGCAAGCTTCTGGCTGCAGGCATTCCCCACAGAGCTATTAATGCTTTCAATCTGGTTGGTACGGAAAGACTTTCTTTTAAAGTCATAGAGTATCAATATCCCAAGGTAACTGGTAATCCCCAGATCCAGAGTGTTAGCATTGTAATGAGTTATATTTTCTTCCCATCTTCCCCTGCCACCTCTTCTACACCCCCCCCCCAATTTGGAGGGGGATATGTTTTTTGGTTGTAAAAATAAAACACTTTAAATCAGTCCCTTCCAGATACTCATCAGACCCCCTTGAAGTCTTCCCTTGTGACCAAAAAAAAAAAAAAATTAAACCTAAAGTGATATATCAGCAGCATCTAATTGTTAGGACATCCTGTAAAAGGAGGAAGGGTGTGGCATTTCCTTATCTCTTTCCTGGGGCCAAGATCCCTGCCTATTGTAATTGGTTCCTTAGATGGTTAGAAGCGGTCTGGATTTAGCCTTTGTCCTGTTAGTTCTGCTAGGGAGCAGCATTCCCTGAATTACTGTAGTGAAGTCTTTAAGCCTTATTTAAGGGACCGGATTCTGGGGATGACTAGCATTCCCACCTCCAAGTCCAGAAGGTCACAGATTCCATTTTGTTACTGCCTGTTCTTTGATTCTCTTTTGGGCCTAATTCCCTTTGCCTCTTGATCAGATGACAGCGGGCTGTTGGTGCACTGTATTTCAGGCTGGGATCGGACTCCTCTCTTCATCTCCCTCCTCCGCCTTTCCTTATGGGCAGTAAGTATAGACTAGGAAGCCTCAAAGTATGAAGTGCCCAGGAGATTCTCTGCCTTGGGAGAAATCAATGATTTCTTCCTTCCCAGCACCTCCCTTCCCTACCCCTTCCTTTTTTTCCCCTAGAGAAGGTAGATACTTGGTGGGATAGGAACTCCTTTTCTGAGCCATTATGAAAGAACCTATGTCTTTTTCTGGAGACATTCACTTATTCGATAGACTTATGGGTTGGTTCAGTGGGACCTTGTGATTTCTGTTCTAGGGAAAGTAAGTGACCTTCATCAGCTATCCAGGTCATAGATGCTTATACCCTCATGGGAAGGCTATTTTATAATATCTGCACTCTGTTCCCAGGATGGGCTGATCCATGCATCCCTGAAGCCTGCTGAGATCCTCTATCTGACTGTGGCCTATGACTGGTTTCTCTTTGGGTAGGTCCCACGTGGGAGGCTATGGGGCCTACTTCTGATGGTCACTCTGTATTTGAAAGTCATGGTGCTCTGACCCTGGGAATGGAAGAAGCATCCTTCCCCTTGGAATAAGGGGCTAAGACATATCTAGTGTAGAGTGACTTGAATTTCCCCTTGGCTTCTTAGCTTGGGCCTTGTTGTGAGTAGGCTCATTTCCCTTTCTTTCTTCAGACACATGTTGGTAGATCGACTCAGCAAAGGAGAGGAGGTGAGTGACTTTTTTGTGTATCCACTGAAGGGGACAGATATAGCCTTAAGTGACTTCTTGCCAAGGAGGAATTACATCCACACATCTCTTCCCCCTTTGGTAGAGAGGTGTCTAGCTTGGCCTAGGCCATCCAAACTGGGATTTAGTATTAGGGATTCTCATCCCCAGATGACTTTTCCCTTTTTTTTCTATTTCTTTAATTTGAATGGGGTGTGTGTATGATTTTATGCACTCTTGAACCCAGCTATTTGGTTTCTTAATTGCAGTCTTCCATTATTCCTACCTACTACTTGCCCTCTTAGCTTTCTTGTCCCTAATTCACTTCTTACCATTATTCATGCTTTGTATTTTTTTAAACAAATAAGGGATTCTAATCCATGTTCCTTGTGTAGCAACCCTAGTGGTAGGATCAGGACATCTCAAAGTCTCAGTCTTATCAGCTACTTCTGGATCTAGAAACTTTGCCTGTGCTCTGATTACTTCCAGCTTGGACTCCATTTTCACTTCCTTCTTAAATGTTAATCAACAGCAGCAGCATTATCTTTGTCATGTCATCCTCCCCTGCTGATGGCCTTAGTTTTTGTTACTTGAGATATTTGTGATGTTTTCCAAATCTTTTTATTTGTTCTTCCTTATGTTTGGTTGTTTTTGTTTTTGGTCTTTGGTTTTTCTCTCGTCTTTCTAATTCCCCTTCTCTTTAAGCCCTCTTGAAGCTTTCAGCTCTCATTCTGCCTTTCACATTCCCTTTTTTAAATCTTCATCTCTTGACAGTAAAGGGCTTTTATGCTTCTTGATTTACAGGTCTGTCACTGGCCAGAGTCTGGGACTTGATTAAAAGGATTGAGTTATTTTGTGTTAAATGTTCTGTTCTGGTTCCCTTCCATGTTCCGTACACCTGAGTATGTAGGGTCACTCGATGTTATCTCTTCTCTTTGTCCAAAAGAACTTAATATGAAATTGGGTTCTCTGCTTTTGTACACACAGTTAAGCTGTTAGACTAAATGATTTCTGTACTCTTTACCCCAAGTAATATATCTCAGATCTTTTCTGGTGGACAAACTCTTTCAGTGTAAGTTGGCTCCTGAAGAGAAGCCTGGGAAGTTCAGGTGGAGATGAAAGGGAAGAATCAGCAGAGGGAAAGAAGGATTCTTTCACATTCAAATAGTAGAAGGAAAAAAACATGAATGTTAGCTTTGACTTTGTAACCTCTGAACTTTACTTTTTACAGATGAGCCAATTTAAGGTTAATCCTACCTCTCTGGATGGAATCTATAAAACACTTGGCAAACCTTTTAAGTACTATCTAAAAATCTTTTATTTTATAGCTACTGCATAGGTAATGATTCCAAATGATTGAATTAGGTATAAAACACAAGGTTGTGACAGGGAATGGAGATTAGGGAAAGCTTTGCAAAGCTGGTGGTGTTTGGACATTTCTTATATGCCCTTTCAGCCTTGAAACCAGGTCTACTATTCATGTTAAGTTTGCCCAACTGAAAACTTTCATTTGACCCTGGCTCCAGGCATTAATTCATTCCTCTTAGACACTGTGACCTACATACATCTTTTATTTATCTCTGCAACAAGGTCTCTGATTTGGGAATTTGGAGGAACCATGCTGTTACTCTATACCTCAATATTCTGAGGAGGGTCCTGTAAACCACTAATGGGGTCAGCCTGATTATATCCTCCTTTCCACCATCACCATTAAAAGCCCCTGTTCTCCTGCTCCTTGTCAGCAGTCTTTCCTTCATGTTCATTAATCCTTCCGTTATCTCCTTCTCCAGCTGTTCTTCTCTGTTAGCCTCCTTTCCTGAGATTAAGGGGGAAAAGGCTTCTAATCCTTCTACCCTTCTCAACAGCACAGAAATCACATGGCCCTTTTTGGTGACACAGAATATGAAACCTGGGGAGTTGACAGGTGGAGCTTGAGAAACTGACCCAACCTCTTGATCTATTGAGGAAAGAAAATAAGTTGCCTTTCTCCCTGCTCCTGCCACCCCCATTCCTGCCCACCAGTCCCTAGGTCCTTCTTCCTGACTTTATTCTGTAAATTCCATAGTCTGTATCTTAGTAAGTATGTCTAGAGTCTGCCTTGGCTCATTTGGTGTTGGTGCTAGAGAGTTGATAAGTCATTCTCCCTCCATACTTTAATCTGGCTGATTTTGGAGGCAAGGGATAAAGAGATGGGGAGGCAGGGAAGAGGGAGAGGTCTGTTCTCTTCAGAACTAATATTCACTCCATGGACTTTGTATGTGTGTGTATGTGTGTTTCCTTCAGATTTTCTTCTTCTGCTTCAGTTTTTTGAAGCATATCACCTCTGAGGAGTTCTCTGCTCTGAAGTCACAGAGGTAAGGAGCCTGTTACGTACTCAAACCTGACCTTTCCTGTTCTGCCCACTTGAACCCTTGTGGGCAAGGGGAAGGATCCCAGGGACCCAGTCTAGTGTATAGCCTAGTATAAAATTTATTGCAAATTTTAGACTGAGAAATGGGGCAAACTCTTTTTTTTTTTTTTTTTTTTTTTTATAAATACATAGAAAGTACCCTGGATTCTCTTCCCATCACAGGGATCTCTGGATTTCCCTAAGGGATTTTTGGATATTGAAGGTTATACCCTAATAAAAACAGAAGTTGTCCTTAGACCTATCTTCTGGTTTCCATTGTACTGTTACTGTGAGGAGACATGAACCAAATCTCTATCAATCCTGCAGTTTCTACCCGTGAATTAGTTCTAATATTGTGATAACTATATTTGAACATAATATATTTATAGTCCTGTTTTTTTTAATAAAAACTTTCTTTGAAGAAAGGGCCCTTTTTTTGACCAGACTGACAAAAGTCAAGACTTGTAATGGTTAAGTACCCCCTCCTATTGATTAAATTGAAATAGTTATCAAAGTATTACAAACTAATTCATAGACCCTAGGTTAATTGCTGTTGAAGACCTAGAAGTCATAATTCTCTGCTGTCTTCCACTTGAGGTTTCATTTCACAACAGAATTGCCTAACTGGTTTTGTTTATCTCCTTTTAAAGTGCTAGAGTCCTGCATTTCATGTTAAAAGTTATTCAGAATGGGATTGGTTTTTTTAAACAAAACAAAACCTTTTGTGGCCACAAGGAAGTAAAAGGACTTTGTCACAATTGTGGTAACATTAAATTCTGACTATAAATAAGTACATAAAAATTATTCTACTTCATAACTCAGAATTACAACTTCCAGCTTAGATCTGGGACATGGGAAAGGATAATCATCGTGGTAACTTTTACATAGTCATGACTAAGCACCTTTAAATATATAATCTTACTTGATTAAAGAATCTTGACCTTTCATTTGATGGTTGCTACAGAACTTCCACTGAGGTGAGCTGCTTCTACCAAGTCCAATCTCCTAGGAAATATATTTAGTTGCTCTGTCTAGCACTGGAATGTAAACATCTTGGAGTTAGAAGGTATACTTTCTGTACCTGAAATCTAATGGGTTCAATAAGCGTATCACTAGTCTACTTTATCCTAGTATTCAGAATACAAAAACAGAAAATGAAAAGTCATCTTTACTTTCAGAGTGTTTACATCCTAATGGGGGAGTCAAATATAGTTAGCATTTAGATAGTGCTTTAAAGTGTATGTAGAACAAATACAAAAAAATAAATACAAGGTAGTTAAGAAGGGAAGGCACCAGCAATTAGGGAGAGATATCAGAATGTGGTGCTTGAACCTCCTCTTGAAAAGAGATTTTCTAGGACAATTGAATGTCTCCCTTGCCTGGATTGCATTCTTCAAATTGGAAAAAATACAGAAATGAGAGGAGTGTCATGAGTTAAGGAACAGAACAGCTACAGCAAGATTTGGCAACTGACAGGAGACATGTGGGGCAAAGGAGAATTGTTAGGGACTGAGGGGAAAGACAGGGTGACAAGTCTCTGGGTCTTTGACAGAACTGGAAAGTTGAGAACAGGGCTGAGCCTTAGGGGAGAGAAGGCACAGTGAAATCACGTTTTAGACGTGATGAGTTTGAAGTCCGAAACACCTGTTTGCAATGGTATTGTATCGAAGGCCAGTTATGGCACAGGATACAAGTCAGTATTGGACCAAGGGCTTCCTGGTTCTGGAGAAAGGTTAGCCAAAGAGCCTGGGAGTGGCTCGGATGACCTGAGGAGCCTATCATCGCCAGCCACTGTCATTTCATCGGGCACTTGGCAGTTTCAAGCTCGGCTTGTATCCCAAACAGTTAACTGGGAAAGGAGCAACTAGGCTTTGGCCTGAAAACCTGCTGACCCTTCTATCTGTGCTGTTGGTCAGTGTCTCTTTTTTCCTCTCCAGAAGGAAGAGCCTTCCAGCCAGGGACACGGGCTTCACTGTAGACGACCTTTGTAATATGAGTGAGTTTCAGGGTCCCTATTCTGTCAGTGTGTGGGGGCTGGGATGTCCCTGTGCCCAGCACGGGGAGATGGGGGAGGGTTGCCTTGGTACCTGGCACTGGTGGCCTCCTCCTCTCACAAATGGCTGCTTTTGTCTCTTGGCCTCTTCCAGAAAGTAGAGATCGGGGTAGCACAACCAGCCTAAGTAGTGACTTCTCTCTCGTCACTGAGAGTTCCCCAGGAGCAACTGGGAGCTTCCCCTATGAACCTGTGGACCCGAGCTCAACAGCAGCACAGTCACAGGCAGCTTGGTAAGGTGCCAATCTGGAGCCACCCCCAAGGGTGGCCCTAGCCATCACTAGCACTGCTGGGTACTTGGCTGGAGCCCCGGGAATCAAGGGGACCCCCTGGGGGTGGGAGACAAAACGAGGCTTTGTTCCCTTAACGACTTGTTGCCCCCTCCAAAGCTAGCCATCTGCTAAGGGGCACTACTTCGGTCAAGCCCGTACCACACAGGAGACGGAGCTTCTTTGTGTGATGCTATCAGCTTCCTGTGAGCCTGCTTTCCCTGCAGGGAGTCTGTGGATAGACAATATCTCCCCTGGGGGAAGGGGAAGGCAGTGGGTACTAAAAAGGTTAACTCCTTTTTCCCTTTAATTAGGAAATTGGAAAGGTTAATTAAAAGGACAGGTTTGGGGCAGGTCAAAAAGAGGGAGCAAATGGAAGAGTATCAAAAGAGTGAAGGAAATGGGGACTAGAATATGGAGGAGATTAAGTCCCCCCAGTATTTGGGGAGCGACATTTGGTCACTTCCTCTGATTCAGTCATTGCTCTATATGTATGAGCAGAATGCAGTCCATATTCTAGTATGTCTCTTTAATGTTCAAGGCTTCCTTTGACCCCAAGTAATTTACATGCATTTGGTATATTCTTGCAAGACGAAGTCATGCTGAATGTGCAAGCTTCTCCCAAGTTGTTTTCTTTTAGAAAACGAATTCTGTGACTTTGAAACCAGAGAGGTGAACTTGGAAGAACATCTCCAAAGTGACTGCTTCTTGCTCTGCAGGAGGAAGAGTCATACATCTTCTCCCCAGACTGTGCCCTGGAACCGTCCCCAGCAATCAGAAGACAGACAGCCTTCTTATCAAGGGATTGTAGAAGCCAAATTTTCCAGTTCCTCATCCTCTAACCACTCTGACAACTTTTTCCGAACAGGAAGTAGTCCCCTGGAAGTCCCCAAAACCAGGTGAGGTGTTTGAAGGCAACAGAGTAGCCGCTGGTGGAGGTGCTGGCTGTGTGCTGCTTCCTTAGTTCTGAGTCTGGGAAGTACCCATAGCATGCAGCATCCTTCCCCTCTTGGCTTTGGCTATTCATCTAATTCTGTCTTTATTTAAAAGAAGTCCCATTGGTGTGAAAACCAAACAACTGGAAGGTAGTCATGACCAGAGAAGTTCTTAGATGATAGTCAAAGAAGACATTGCTCTGGATGCCTGCCTCCTTCCCTTAGGGATTAACATCTAATAATGTTCTGGTCATCACTTGAGGCCCGAGAATCCAGAAAAAAAAGGGAGATTCCTGGGATGAAACAAGAAAGGATCCCTTCCAGTTTCAATTCTGCTTTGTCAATTTGCTGCTTAGGTATTCCACTTTGAGTATAAAAGGAAAGGGTTGAACTAAAGAACTTCTGTTCCCTTCCAGTGCAGGGAAGGTGAATCCAAGGCTAGACCTAGTCAAAAATAAGTAATGTAGATGTGGTTGGCTGGTGAAGGAAGGTAGAATGACAGGACAATGATAAGTTAGTGTGAACTAGATACGTAAAAACTAGAAAAACTGGAATGGACATGAGAATACTAACTTCAATGTTTTCCAGGGAAATAATTTTATGGTTGGCACTTGATTTAATGTTGAAGAGCATTTAACCTCTTACCAGTTTCTCTTCCTCCTTGCCATTCTAATTTTCTGCTCTCCCTTCCCTAATATGATCAATTTGAGAAATCATTATGGTGTTCCTAAACCTTTTGCTACCCTGACTTTGATAGATCTTAAAACAAAGTAGGTACATTCTCCTTCCTGGCTTTTCTTTGGGGCCCTGCCATGGGTACAGTGAACAAATATATAACTTCTGAATTAAGATTTCAGAAAATTAATGTGATTAGTGCCTCCAGAATTTGGATTTTTTTTCCCTGAGGCAATTGGGGTTAAGTGACTTGCCTAAGGTCACACAGCTAAGAAGTGTTAAGTGTCTGAGGTCAAATTTGAACTCTGGTCCTCCTGACTTCAGGGTTGGTGCTCTAACTACTTCAGCCACCTAGCTGCCCCTGAGAATTTGGAGTTTGTGAAGGGATCCTGTATACTTGAGATAAGGATTAATTTTTTAACACAGCATATTAATGTGGATTTAGAGAACTGGATAGTCTTGGTGGTCTTTTGTTCTATATAAATTTATTAAACTGATCCACATGTGCGCATAAATGTGTGTATACATATATAGGAGGAGATAGAGAAATCTGATTTGCTACCTCCTAGTTTTCTTAAAATGGAACATTTTTTTTAAACCACATTAAAACTTCATTTCTTTAGCTTCTCGAAGAGAACTTTGTATGCTTTTCTCCTGTTACTGATCATCCTGTTAACAACAGTAATTGTTGCAGCATTATTTGAAGCCCATGTTCAGGCTCTGAAGCAGAGCTCTAATGGTTGGAATGAATATAATTGCTACTCCTGGCCTGTCCTGTGAGAGGAATCCCTGCATTTGTTCCCTGACCCAGGAACTTTTGCCTCATGTTGTATTGTGTGTGTTGTACTTGTTGGTTTCTTCTTAGTGGCCAGCATGGTGTCCTCTGTGATAAAGGGAAGACAGCCATGTCCTGGACCCCTGCCAGAAATCAGGACTGCCATCTTTAAGCTGGGGGGCTGCAGGTTGCTGGCCCAGGTTACAGCTCTAGTAATTTGAATCTTACACATTTTTGCTAGTGTCCTTTGGCTAATTTCTTTTTATAGACAGTTTAGTCTCTTCTGGCTTTTCCAGAAGCACTCTAAGTACTCTAAAATCCCCACCTGACCCTGGGGAGGAAGATGCTGTTTTTATCCCCAATTTTATAGATGAAACTGAGACAAACACAAGTTAGATGCTATGGGGCTACTAGTTAGCGTCTGAGAGCAGATTTGAATTTGTCTTCCTAATTGGACGTCTGGTACTCTATCCTGCCCCCAGAGAGGGGCAGCTGGAAAGAGGAAGATACTCATGACTATTGGCAATTCACAACCCCGTTGGCCTTTAGTTGGTTGACTCATTTGGAGAGTTGAATTAGACTGAGTCCTTTCCTCTCTAAACCCATGATCTTCCTCTTCCAATAGGATATCTTTTTTTTTTTTAAACTCTCCTGCCTTATGAATGGCATGCTAGTGAAGGAGAGTTCAAAGGCCATTCTGTTCAACACTTTAGATAGTTAAAAGGTACTTCTCTAACTCTTTCACAAGAAACCTTCAAGCAGAAGCTCAGTGATCATTGATCATGAGGGCCTGGGATATATGGAGATTCTCTTCAAGACCTTGAGTTCTGGCAGGAACCCTGCCAATAAGGGGATCTTTCTGAGAATTTCCTCCTGTAAAATGAGAGAGAATGAAGATTGGCTCAAATCTGATCTGATTTCAGCTCTGTTTTTTTTTTTTTTGTTGTTGTTGTTGTTTTTTGTTTTTTTTTTTTTTTTAAATACACACAAGCATAATCTTGTCAGGATTAATGTTAGTGTTGAGGTCCTTGTCAAATACTTGTCTTTTTAAGTGTGGCATTGTACTAACCTAACAGTTGGTATGTTTTTTAAAATAGATCTTTGAAGGCATATAGCAAAGTTTTTATAGTCAAAGGTGTAAAGCTTCACATTTGTAAGACAAGAAGCTCAAGAATTTTTATTTGCCTTTTTGTTTATAATTCAGATAAAGGGTTGCTAGGAGACTTAGGCTTATTTGTGGATCTCATTCACTGTATATAGGCTTTCTATTACTCTGGTTAATCAACAACTGTCTGCACTTTTAGGTAAGAGATGGCATCTCTCCTCTGCTGCCAAGAAGGAAAAGGAGCCAAGAAAGATTCTCTCCCCCCCCCTTAAATTGCTTTGTCATTCTAATAACATTAAAGCCTTTTAGTGTAAACAGTAGTAAGGGGGTTTCCAGAACACACAGCTCTGGAGTGGTCCCAGAGATGTTCACAACTTCTGGGCTAAAACATTGGGACCTTGTTTAAACAGCAATTCCATGTAGAGTTCCATGAGCCATCTTAACCCAGTAGCTAATAACCTATAGACTTGGCTACTATAATCCAACATGACCTCTTAAGATTATCTCTTCACTGGTAGGGAGATAGTTTATCTGAATTTCAGCAAGACACACTGAAACTGAACCTCCATAAAGATGTAACTACTAGAAGAACTCCTTTGAAACTTGTTAGCAGTATTACTTAGTAATTAGAATTTTAAAAAGAGGGAACTTGGCTTCCTGAGGTCATACCATCTTGCTCATGCTCCAATGTAGGATTATCCCTCAGATGTATCTTTATTGCATCCTGTTCTTTCCATTCTGTTTTACCTGCTGTGTTCCTAATGACTATGGCTATGCCAGGAGCAGAAGATAAGCTGTTGGTGGGGTAGGTGGTGCTAGTCATTAAGACAGTAAGTCTAAGCTCAATTAAGTTTTCTGTTTTCAAGGTCCCTCTGATTCATGAGGAATGTACATTGCCTTAGGATGTAATTTGATTCAAGCATTCAGGTACAATGCACTGTAATTACTTAGATACTGAATGTAATACAAAGATAAAAATGTTTAGCTGTTCAAGAAGCTGATTTTATAGCTGTATATTATACATCCATACCCCCTCATTTTGATGTGTTTGAAGTTTCAAGCTTTTTCCACTGGCAATTAGAGATGGCTAAAATTTCCTAAGTTTTCCAGCCTCCAAATTTACCTAATCTGACTTTGTTTCTGTCATTTTGTTTATATTTTTGCAACTAGTTATTCCCTCAAGAAGATAAGGGCTTAAAAAAACAAACAAACAAAAAAACCCCAAAACCTGGGGCTAACAGTATCCAGATTTTCCATAATGAAGGAGGAATACTTGTAGCAAAAAAGTATTTGTTAAACAAAGCTTCTGACCCTTTGTTTAACACTATTGGAAACCCAAGCAGTCTGGACTAAAAAGAGAAATTCTACCTGATTTAGACAGATTGGTCCTGGATCTCTTTACTTTGAGAAAAATCTGTGTTCTCAAGTTATTGGCCTACAAAATTATGTCCAGAACTTCTTGTCAAACCTCTGGCATCTGCCAAGTTTGTCAAAACCAAAGACTTGTGTGTTTTGTGTCTCCATAGAGAGTGGCCCCAGTAGTCAGATGAGCACAATTCTAATTGGAGTATCGTAGGGAATTGATAGTCATAAAACAGTCAGCCACAGGAGTGGAGAAGATCTAATTTCCTTACCAGCTTAATAGAAATTATACTTACACTCTTATTTTTGGGTCTTGCTCAGGCAGTGCTCACTAGTTCTTCACTTGACACAGATTTCTCTCTGCCATATGGTTCATATTAGGTGCTTTTTCTTCTTTTCTCTTTGTAACTTCTTTACATTAACTTTATTGCCAGTATATAAGATCTATTAACAGTATTGCCTCAAAGATGGTTGAACTGGGCTGCTGTAGATTGCCATGTTAAGCCAACAGAACACAGCATCTCCTGGCTTCAGTCTTTAACATTTGTCTCCTAACCCCTGTGCTGATTAGAACTGGGCAAGAGTAGAATGTTTTGGCAGGGGCAGATGTGTGTGGGGCACACCAGATTTAAGGTAATAGCATTTCTCATCTTGGCTTCAGAATTATGTTGGGTGAATTTTGTGTTGCTAGTCTCTCAGGATTAGAATGGTCACAAGGAAATCCATGTGACATTTATTCAGTAATCGTGGGCCAAGGGCAAATGCAGCTCTGCCAAGCTTGTTCTGCCCTTGTTTTTGAGGCTCAAATCTTCCTCAAAGTTCTATCTCTTATGATAACCACCAAGCTACCCTGACAATAATGAGGAAAAAGAAGGGCATCAAAGAATATCTCCTCTAGGGACCTGGAAATGCATTGGTGAGCCTGGGCCCAGATGGCAGAGTCCCTATTTGAATTCCACTTGTACGTGCCAGCTATGCCTGCCTGCATTGGATTTCACCCAGGAGGTGGATAGTAAATGCTGCCCTTGTGGGTTGTGTAAACTGGACTGGGAAGGGGCTGGTTATCAATAACTTTTCCTCTTCCCCTAGCTCTTTTAAATAAAGCTGTCGTTGTTTCCCTGACTCTTATGAATAGCCTTGCAAATAGACCAACCCAAATGCTGGCATTAATGCTTCTAAGTATGAACTAGCTTTTGCAAGGACTGGTAAGTTGCCTGTGCAAACAGTCAGACCTTACAAAGATCATCAAATCATGTTTTTGTCTTTGTTCTTTGCTTTCTTGGATGCACAGGGGCAAGCATCCTTTTCTCAGGATTTTCTGTAAGCCTTAAGTCTCTGGATCAATCTCACATATTTTATACCATATACCTTCACACCTTGGGTCCCAGGATGGTGAAACTGTTTCTCAGATGAAAAAAACTTCACTGCTTTCTTCTCATGCTGTTAAAGGACCATTCGGGATCACAGATGCCTACCTAATATCTCTCCTTGATCCTGTCTGAGTCTATGATGGTGTTATTCTGCTGCCAAATCAGCCAAGAATTTCTCCGACTCTCCAGTGAAATCTTTTTTCAGTCTTCCACTTGTAATGCCAGCCACTTCTTCTTGTATCCACGTGGTCACTGATTTGGGGCTTGGAGTCTTTGGTTTCATGGGTAATCTGTCCTGTTCTGTTGTTCCACCAGGCTTTTATATGTCAGCATCCCTTGCATGAAGCCTTCCTTTATTAAAGCCCTTCCTGTAGGATCAACTCTCTTGGTTACTACCAGCCACATCTGGCTTCTTTCCACTTCAGTGGAGATGGACTCACTCTGACCTTTCCAGAGCCTTGATGCCCAGGACTGATTTAACCTTCTGCCCTCTGGACTTGGAAGAACCAGTCACGTGACTGATTGGCACTGATTGCACCATCTCCCCTCTTGTTTCTCTGCCCCAGATCAGAGGACCACTCCTTGCCTGGATCCTCCATCTCTACAGACTATGGCAGCTGGCAGATGGTAACAGGTTGTGGCAGTATTCAGGAGCGGGCAATCCTGACCACAGACTCCTCTCTCCCTTTCAGCTTCTCGGATGAGCTCCCTAACAGTTGTCTGTAAGTGAATTGAGAAGGCCCAGGTGCTGCCCTACCTGTGTTGGAGCCAATGTGTGTGTAGAAAAAGCTGATTTATTCGATGATTCAGATCACTTGAATCTCCCTGCCTCCTAGTTAAATGTGTTCTGTTCCTGAGTCCTCTTTGGTACCTGCCTGGAAAGTATTTTGGTATACTATTAAATCCCCCTCCCAGCTTCTGAAGCCTATCGGCAGCTTTCTCAGTGGGGGTGTTCCCCAAGGGAAATTTCTGTAGGCTACAACTACAGAGAGTTCTATTTCTGTTCAAGCCTTTGCATGATAGAATCTTTTGAAGGAAAGGAATGTGGGAGAGTGAAGGCAAGCATGTGGCTTAGGCCAGACATGAGAAGAAGCTAATTCGGAGCTTGGGCAGGATGTAATTTTCCTGACTTGCAATTACATTAATTTTGCCTCTGAAACCATCTTTGCAGAAGACGGTCCAAGAAATATTAGTTCTGTTATCTAGAACATAGAGCATGTAGTTCAAAGGATCTGATGTTTTGGAACTTATTGTAGTTGCTAGATTTCAGGAGAAATGTAGGTAGGACAGACCACCAGCAGCAAAAATAACCTCCCTTCCTGCTGTGCTTCCCCAATGATTGGGAGTGTAGCCTATAGCTCTTACCAATGGCCCTTCAACTCGTAGGGAATATGCTTCTGACTCTTAAGACTGTTGCTGTTGTCCTGGAGCTTTTTCTTAAGCCTGTATGGCTGTTATAAACCTGTCTTCGTGCTCTGAGTACTGAGGAGGGCTCCTATTAGAGATTGTCTTTTTTAAGGAATCAAAGATCTCTTGACCTTTATAGGCCCTTCTTACCCCCTACTTTGGCCACTCATCTATACAAGCCACATCCTTTTGTCCCTCAAAGGAGGGGTCAACTGCTTAACCACTGTGCTCTGGCAAATTAGGTTCTTCTATGAGGAAGACTTGGCTATGACCTTTGAAAGAATGTTCTCTATCAATCTAAGAGGGATCAGAGCGCCTCTTGATAGCTGTCATTTAGCCAGTCTTCTCTTCCTTCTCACTCCCACTCCCCCCAACGTGAATATTCTTACTTCTTCCTTTTTCTACCCCTACATCTCTCAAGGGAAAAAGAGCCAGCTCTCCTGGTGTGTAGAACAGGGTTGCTCAGGCTCTGCTGAATGGAAATGTCAGCAGAAAAAACTATCAGAAGATATGACTGGGAAAATCCTGGTCTCTTAAGAGTTTGCCCCTTGCCCTAATTTAGGAGTTCATACTGATTTCTTTTAGAAAGGCTGGAGTCAGGTTGTTTTGAGAATCAAAAGGAAAAGGGCATTTGGGGCTTTTCTACAGCTGCATGGACATAGAATTACCCTGCAAGAAAGGTTAGCCCTTGGAAACTATAAAAGGATGAAAGTGACCAACAGCTTCTTTGCATTACTTCTATACTTTTAATAGGTGAGTCTTAAACCCTTTGAAGCTTTTCCCCTTTGGAAGTAATAGAAGACACTTAACATAGCCCGTGAAATCTGGGGCTCTGGAATCTTTAAAAAAAAAATCATTAATCTGCTTAGCCTTTTAAGTTTGCCTGGTTGACTCAGAATAGAGGCGTTTCTAAGATTTCCTCTAAGTCATAAAACTTCTTTTCCCTATCCCAGTCTCTAAATGGAAAACAATGCTTGGTAGTGCTGGACTTTTCTCCCAGGTTTGCCCTCAATCAATAGACAGCCTGTTTTCCCCTTGGGCTCTGTTATCCTATTGGAGAGCTAGCTGGCTTTGAGCTTTAAATGAGACAGGATATCTCACTAGGGTGTTCAGTGCCTGTGAGACTTCTGTGATGGATACCATATGACAACTTTGTGGTGTGCCTTATACTGCCCTGTTTAAGAAGCTCCCATGCCAGTTTCAGTCATCCCTCTTTGTTACATGGGAGGATACAGGAGAGAGACACTGTATCAAGTATCTTCCACACAAGAGTCACACAAAGGCACTTCTATGGGAAAGTTTCAATTCCCAAGTAATGATTTCTGGAGGGAAATAGTACCTTTTACATTGTTTTAATTTATCACTCTTTTCAAGTATAGCCATAAGTGCTGAGCAGTAGAGGCTTTTTTCTTTTTCCTTATTCACTTGAGTGCCAATCTCAGACATCTTTTCCTTATGTTTCAGGGGTCCTGAAGGGAAGCTTGGCATTAGTCTGCCTGCCATCTTTTAGGGTGGGCATTTTCCTAGATGGAGAGCTCCATTTACATCTAAGCTAGGACATAGCATGTGATGGTTGGTCTTTTCTCTTGAGTATTGTTTGCCAGGGCATTAGGGTTCCTAATTCCCTTATTTCTTTTTAGAAGGGACTTGAAAAGCTTGGTGGTATTGTGATGAAATTTTCATGTCCCCAGTGAGATGGTGCCCTAGGATGGAGTTTGCATATCACAAGCTGACGCCAAATGAAATTTCCATGCAAAACTTGCTTGTGGTAGAAGGCTGAAATCTGGATGCGAATTTTATCCTCTTGAATTGGGAATGTGACCACAGAAGAACTGTCTGTTCTTTCCTCTAAGGTGGGGAGGGGCAGGTGTGAAGCCTGACTTGAGGCTGACCCAAGAAAAGCTAGAAACAAAGGGGGCAGAAACGGATCTTTCCTGGGGGGGGGGGGGGGCGGCGGCGCGAGAGTAGCTCATCCCTCTTGACTGTCATTCTCCTCGACCTGTACCGGCAGACTTGTAACCATCACTTAATCCATCAGCTGCACAGCAGCAATGGCCTTATAAAAAGGCAGCCTCCAGATTGCTGCTGCCTGAGCTGATCCCAATCCTTGGTTGCTGAGGCTGGTCTGTTGTCCTTGTCCTTCTATAAAATGTAAGGACAGAAACAGGACAGTCTGGCCTCTGCCTTACAGAATGGCTGTGAGGCAAAGTGAAGCACAGTCTCTCAGAAAGGAGAGCACTGGATGATAGGGCAGTGCCTGAGCCTTAAAGTGGGGGGGGGCTCCCGGAAGTGTAGAGACTTTCTCCTTCCTTGTTATCCCCAAAAGTAACAACTAATGGTATGGTAAGCCCTACCATCTGAGCTAGAATTGACTTGGAACCCTGAGTTAGCCTTTTGTAGAGAAAGGCCAGGGTGCTCAAAGCACAGCCTTGAATGTGTCTCTAGAAGAGAGCTGACAGGAGCAGCTTCAGGGCCTGCTGAGAAACCTCCTGTGGGGAAGGTCGAGTGAGGACCCATAGGCCTTTAGTCTCTGCTTCAGTGCAGGGAATAGGGGACAGCCCCAACAAACTCAAAAGGGATTATCCTAGGCCCTTTGGACTCATGTTGGGGTGGGGTAGTTCTCCCATTGTTCTGCACCCTGTGTCCCAGCCTTCTGATACCTAATGTTTGTATTGTTTATTCACCATGAGGTAAGATTCCAGCCCAGGGTCATTCCTGCTCTAGGAGGCTGGAAGAGGATTGGTGTGGTGTCCATTCATCTCTAGTGCAGATTTGGAATGATGTTGAGATACTTGTAATAAAGCTTTTTTTTTTTTCCTCTTCCCCCTCAAGATACAGGGGGAGCTACCTCAAGTAGCTCATGTCCCACTTCTACTGAAAGGTCAGGTAGTGGAGGTGGCACTGAGATGGATATGAATCCTTGGGCAGGGGGCATTGGAATACAGGAAGAAACATTTTTTCCTGATCGTGTGAACCCTGAGTGATTGGCCCAGCATAATTGTATCCTCCTTTGCAATTCTCCTTCCTCCCTTGATGCAGGTTTACTGCACCAACTGAAAGGGAATCCAGGCTGGAAGAAGTCCGATCCACCTTCCTGGCTACCTATAGCAGCACAGTGGGACTCAAATCAGTGACACCCAGCCCCTCCGGGGCCATCGGGGGCCTCCTGGAACAGTTTGCACGGGGCGTAGGACTCCGAGTATCCAGCAGCACTCTGTGAACCATTGCAGGCTCAGACAATCACCTGTCCGGCCCCCTTCCCAGTTGAGCCACTGGAGGAATTGCAAGCCATTCGAGCCCTGAAGCAAAGGGATTTTCCCCCCCCCCCCCAGATCCTCGCCAGGAGTCTCTTGCCACCACTTGGCAGCCCAAGGGAATGTGCCCCAGCTATGGGCTGTCTCTGTGAAACTAAACTGCTGACTTCCCATCATCCTCCATCACCAATTTTGGTCTTCCTTGGCCTGGTCTACAAAGCCTCCTTCAACCCTTCCCACATACCTCTTCAGTTCTGTCCAGTTCCTGTCCCGCTGGTCCCTTCCCAGCTGGAAACAGCAGTGCTCTGGGAAGCCAAAGAGGCATTTCTGGGAGGAATCTCTTGGTTTTTATTGCTGGGGGGGGGGGGGAACTCGACCTGCACTGAGGAGAAAATGATTGTGACACAAATAATAAATGTTGGACTCACTCTTACTTGAAGGGTTTCCCCTCCCCTTCCTCCCCTTTTGCTGTAGTTCCTCCTCATCCTACTTTCATCCTAGCTTAGCCACTAGCTGGCTGGAGTACTCTGCACCCACTCTTCCAGCTGGCCTCCAGTTTGGTTTGAATATAACATTGAATTTGGGAAGAGGTGCAACAGGGGAGAGCTCGTGTGCTGCCCCTTGGGCAGCTGCCTTCCCGTCTCTGGGTCCCCTTTCCTCCAACACGATGATTCCTACCAATTTTCCCAGTCCTGCCCTTTTCCCATGTGACCTAGGCAGCTTGTACCGGGCAGACGGGCAGGCCTAAGACCATGATGCCAACTCGATCAGCCTTCCTAAAAGGGGGGGTCGGGCCTGCCTTTGGGACCTTGGAGGGGTGACAGCTAGGTGACTGCCTTGGAAGGAGGCCAGGGACTGGAACTCGGGAACCACCGGCAGCGAATTGATTAAACGCTTCTAAGTTCCCGGGGCCGGCGGAGGTTGGGAGAAACTTTCTCAAGCCCCTTCTAGCGCTGACGGTCTGGGAGTCCCCCCCAGAAATGCAGGATCACTAAGGAAAATCCAGACTTGCTCCCCAGTGAGCGGCTGCACGTTTAGCACCAGAGACGAGGTCGGGGGGAGGAGGAAGGGGTGGGGCGAGTATTAAGTTGCCCCCCCCCCCCAAGCCTAGCAACCCCCCGAAATAGACTGAGATAGCGAGTCGTCAGGGAGGCCACTGACCTCCGCCAGGGCTTGGGCTGCTGGGTGGGGCGAAGGCTGCGCTAGAAAATTGATGAAAGTTCTGGTCCCTGCTCACTGCGGGAGAGGGTGTTCCCGGCCCTCCCCTGGGCGCCGCTGCGCGCCTCCACGGTCGGTGGGTTGTATTCCGACGGGTCTCCGGGCCGCCTGCCGCGGGGCCGGGCGGGGCCTGTACTGCCATCTGGAGACCGCAGTGACTTCCACAGGCACAGTCTGGGCGCGGGAGCGGGCGCAGCAGCAGCAGCGCGGGCGTGAGCGCATGCCGGGGCTGGTTAGAGTGAGCGCTGGGGTGGCTGCCTCTGCGCTAGCCCCTCTGGCCCTCGGGACTTTCTAGCCCCGAAACCTAGACCGGCCCTCAGCGGGGGGGCCACTCAGAACCCACAGGAGCTGGCTGTCCACCTCCTTCCTCCAGCTCCAAACCATGTCGTTTACCGGAGCCTCAGACCGCAGCGTCCCGGCCACCAAGATCGAGATCACCGTGTCTTGCCGGTGAGCTAGGGGGCCCTAACGGTTATCGTGGGTAGGTGGGCGGCCAGGGGTGGCTTGTGAGGTTCCATGGTTGGGGCGGGGGGGGGGGGCTGACGAGCTGCCCTTTCAGAGTCGCAATTAAGAGGGAGAACGAAGCTGGTCAGTGGGGAGAGAATGGAGCTCAAGACAAGGGTAGGGGCTGAGCCCGAGAAAAAGCCAGAGAAAGGGGCTAGGTGGCCAAGAGTAAGTGGGTTGGTTAGGTCTGTGGACAGGAAGGGGAGCAGGGAGAGGAGTAGCTGGGAGGAAAGGGGAGGTGGAGGAAGCTTGAGGGGAAAAGAACAGAGTAGAGGATGGGAGAGGTGCAAAGAGTAAAGATGGGGGGGGGGAAGAACTGAGATCCCCAGTAAAGACTGGGGAAAACAAACAGGTAGGGGTAGGGAAGAGGAAGAGTAGATAAAGGCAGGGGAAGGAGCAGAAATATAGGGGCTGAGCGGGAAGCAAAAGGGGGACGAGGGGCTGGAGAGAGACCAGCTATAGAAACGGGGGATGGTGGAAGTGGCGGGGAGAGGGGGAAGAATAGAAGCGGGGATCATGAAGCAGCTGGCTGAGTTCCCAGCGCCTCTGGCGTTGCCTTTCTGCCTCCCCCGGATCTCGGGTTCGGGCTCCAGCCCCCAGTCCCAGCCCCTGGGGAATCTCAGGAAAGGGGTCTGGAGGAGAATACAGAGCCTCTGGGTGGAAACTAAAGTGGGAGGCCCAACGTGTGTATTTGGGGCGTGGGCACGAAATGGGGGAGGGGGTAGTGGCAGAAACCAATTAAGGACTGGGGAAGAGAAAGTTGTAGACCCCGCCTCTGATCCCTGCGGTACAGAACCGTCTTTCCTATATCCCCAAAGCAAGCTCCCAGACTACTGGGGTGTGGATAAGAGGGGCTGCAAGGAACGGGAGCGCTGTCCAGGGTCCTGAGGAAAGGGCAAGGAAGGGGACGGAAACCGAAGTCTGGGATCCCGCTCTCGGAGCACCGCCCTTCCCTAGGACCCTCGGCTTGCCCTAAGCCTTTCCATCCGATCACCACCACTACCACCACGCCTCTGGGGAGCTGGGGGGGGGGGGAATGTTAGAGGAAGAGAACAGCTGACCCGCAATTGTCTGTCTCGGTCTTTCTCCTGTCGGTCTGTTCTTTTGTCTGTCTGTCATGTCTATATACCGCTTTCTTCAGGAATCTGCTGGATCTCGACACCTTTTCCAAGTCTGACCCCAGTAGGCAGCAGCTGGCCGAGATTGGGGGCAAAGGGGCAGGAGGAGGCGGAACCAAAATGAGGGTTGGGGGGTTGAGGGAGGAAGAACCGAATTGGGGAAAGGCAGGGTCAAGTGGAGGGAAATGGGGTAGTGGGCAGGCAGAAGGGGGGAGCAGTCAAAAGGGAATTAGGACCAAATGTGGAGGGGCCCTTATCCTAATGGCACTCTACCCATCGGGATGAGGGTGGTACCAGGGAGCCAGAGAAATGGGTAGAGTTAACAGCCTGTCTCCGCAGTGGTGGTGCTGTTCACTCAAACCAGAGCCAGCCAGGAGTGGCGGGAGGTAAGTGTGGGGTGTGCAAACATGAGGGTAAGATGGACCTTCTCCCCACACCTCACCTCTGAGGAAGGGGTCCCAATACAACTGGCAGATCTATGCTTAACCCTTGGTTCCCACACACACGCACCCCTAGTTTGGACGGACTGAGGTAATCGACAACACGCTGAATCCTGACTTCGTTCGCAAATTTGTGCTGGATTATTTTTTTGAGGAAAAACAGAATCTACGATTCGATGTGTGAGTACCCTGATGAAGCAAAGGCCCTCTCGTCCACTCATCCTCACTGTTCCCAGCCATCTCCCTCCTCAGTCCTGCCAACTCAACCCAGTTTCCCCCGGCTTTCTCCTCAGGTACAATGTGGATTCCAAAACCAACATCTCCAAACCGGTAAGATGTCCCAGACACCCCTCTCGGCTCTCCTCCCCACCTCAGCTCCTCTCCTTTCTCTCTTGAATCTTCCTTAGACCTCACCCTATCTCTGTCCCCAGTCAAGCTGGAGGACCTGAAATTTTACACTGTGAAACTGTATCCAAGCCCATTTCTGTTCTCTTCTCCCCTGGACTGGATAGGGCATGGCTGGCACAACCTAGACACTGGGTGGTTCTGCTAGCCTTGTTCACTTCCTGTTTCCTTTTTCCTCTGCTGCTGCTGGGACCCCACAGAAGGTGAGGATTAACAGAATCATAGGTTGAAGAGAGAATGGGAGACAGATTTGGTTTGAGCTTACACACACACACACACACACACACACACACACACACACACACACACACACACACACACACCCCTTCCAGCCCAATGCTCCTATCTCTTGCTCTTGGCCAAGGTCTCCAGAGCAAAAACTGGCCTTGGTATTACTGGAGCTCTGTTGTTCCTTGCCCACATACCCTGAAACAGGTCTAGTCCTTGGTGCCCTTTTGGCCTTTTCCACATCTGTAAAATGGGGGTTTGGGGCAACTCCATCAGAAATGCCCAAACTAATTACATATATGGCCCCAACTATATTACTAGAATCGTTAAATGCTGCTCCCTGGAATTTGGTACTGAGATGTCCCAGAGATATGGGAACAGAACACTGGTAACTAAGCCAATTTTCATACTGATCAACTGCTGTATACAGTACCTATCATGGGCAATATTTTGATGTTCAAGGCAGTCTGATGTTTCCCAAGTTTAATTACTGATTCTGACACATTCTAATTTTGTTAAGGAAGCAAATCCTTTGTACGTGCTCCAAGAAGCTATATTAGCTTATAAAGTTACAAAGAGCTAGCTGGTGGAGGGAAAGTGTTACTATCATTGCATTTCTCTCACAGAACCCTCACTCAAACTGCAAACACCAAGGTTTTCCAAAACATTCTGGGAAATACTGAAACTGATTAGTTCCAAGGTCCAATCCAGATCTAACTTGGTGATTTCAGGATTCTCTTAAAAGCTCACAACGTTGGGAGTGACACAACTAGCAAAAACTAGTGGTTAGACACCATCAGTCAGCTCACTCAACCTCTGTCAATCCCTGCTGTTTCCTTCAAGAAGTAGAATACCTCAATATGAACTTCCTCTTCCAGAAGGGTCCTAGTCCTCAATCCTTTTCACTTTTACTCTTCCTGCCCTTTCAAGCCCTGAGGAACACAAACACTTCACATTGCCCTTGCTTGACTTTATGTCCCTTCTACAGGATTTCTTGGGACAGGCATTCCTAGCACTGGGAGAAGTGATTGGAGGGCAAGGCAGCCGTGTAGAACGACCACTCACGTAAGCCCAGCCCCATGGAGGAGGGAGGGCAAAATCTTCATGCTGGGTCCAGCTCCTCTGTGGTTTTTGAGAATGGACCAGTGAGAATGGAAAAGTTTGTGAGGAGGAACCCAATCTAGATTCCACTAAAGAAAATCTAAGAAACTCTCCCCTGCCTCGCCCCCAGTCTATCACTTTTCTAGTCTCTTTACAGCCTTCCTTCACAAGAACTATGCTCCAGCCTCTGCTCTATTTGGACCCTGAATCCATAACAATTTTACACATTTACAGCTTTGCCCATACCGTCATCTCTATACTGGAATAATCTCTAGCCTTCTTCATAAATTCTACCCATTCCTTAAAGACCAACTCAAGTCCTACCTATTCCATTAAGCCCATTCACATTGTTGCAGCCCTCAATGATCTTTCCCTTTCTTGAACTGCCCTAGCCCTCCTATTAGGCAAAGTGACTCTGTCCCATCTTTAAGAGATTATCCCTAAGCCCTTAGACCGTTACCACTTATTACTTGAATGACCTTACACAAGTCACTTTAGACTACATCTTCTGTGGTAAAATGTTTTAAAACTGTGAGATATGGGGTCCTGTAACAATGTGGGGAATCACAAAATTATGATTTATTATCAAATGTTTGATCTGTATACCTGTTTTATATACCTATGTAAGTGGGGACGAGTAAAAATTTCTCAGGTAAAAAGGGACAGAAAAAATTTAGGAAGCCCTAGACTAGATGACCTCTACAAGGTTGTCTCCAGCAATAGATTTAGATTCTATGATCCAAAGTTCATTAAGTGAGACTTAAAGGAACCATGACATGACCCAACCATTTTAAGGACTGCCATATAGAGAAAAGCTTATACTTATTCTGGCTTGACCTCGAGAACAGAACTTCCAATAAACAGAAATTAAAGGGAGACTGATTTTGGCTCAGTCTATGAGAATTTTCTTAAGTGGAGCTTTCTGATAGAATGGAAGCCTTGTGAGGTGGTGAGTTCCTCATTATTGACATTATTTAAGCAATGTTGACTATGAATTGTTTGACCTGTGCTCAAAAGAGTTGGGGTAAGGATGTGGTCCCTTCCAACTCAGAGATGTAGGAAGGAGCTCCTGAAGAGGGACAGGAATTGATTCAAAGTGGTTGGCCCATTTTCTCATCTCCTATCAGGCCCTTCTAATCCTCTTACACTCCCCTCTGCTTTCTATTCTGATCCAATGCCTCATTTCTGCCTTTAGGGGTATCCCTGGAAAGAAGTGTGGAACTATTCTACTGACTGCAGAGGAACTCAGTAATTGCCGGGTCAGTAGTTCATACCTCTGTTTCTCTTCTTTTGTTTATCTTCCCTCCTGGGAAAAACTTCAGTCCAGGTGGCCCTTCCTAGATCCCTGTTATCCCAACTTCCCTCCCATTCCTTTAAAGGATGCAAAGTAGCAGGTGTCTGGGGGCAAATTGTGCTCCCCTTCCCCAGCTCTGTCTCCCATTCCCAGGACATTGCCACAATGCAGCTCTGTGCCAACAAGCTGGACAAGAAGGATTTCTTCGGAAAGTCTGATCCTTTCCTTGTCTTCTATCGGAGCAATGAAGATGGCACGTGAGTTGCCCATCATCGCCAAGGGACAGAGTCAGAGATGAAAGCTCCAAATCCCCCTTTCACTTTAACGGGACTTGGGTTCCATTGTCCACTCATCATCCGGGCCCCAGCCTGTGTCACTTCCCATATCTCACAGACTCTGTCTCCCTTGCGTCCAGCTCCACTTTTGGCATATCATTTCCCAAACAGATTCACCATTTGCCACAAGACTGAGGTAGTGAAGAACACACTGAATCCTGTGTGGCAACCCTTCACCATCCCTGTGCGGGCACTATGCAATGGAGACTATGACAGGTCTGGACAATGCTCCTGGTTTATCCAGGAGAGAAGGAGGGAAAACAAGATCAGGGTGGAAAAGGGGCTACTTCAATCTAGTACCAATTCCTCCCTAAGTGAGATGGGTGCTGGGCCTCAAATGGTGAAAAGGAGGGGATTTTGCCCAAGAGAAACCTCCTGGATCACATTGATTCTTTTGTGTTTTAGGACTGTGAAAATAGATGTATATGACTGGGACCGGGATGGAAGGTGAAGCTACCCCATGCTCCTTTTTCCCAAAAGCCATTCATTCCCTCTGCTTTTTTTCTATATAAAAGTAATACTTCAAACTTCTATAAGAGTTTATGAAAATTTCACTTCTAATATTACTTCATTTGATCTTCACATCGCAGTGAGATTATCATCATTCCCCTTTAACAGATTAGAAAACAGACTCAGAAAAATTACCTGATCACATTTCCTAACTCCTTGGCCAGCATATTTCCTCCCATGTTATGCTACTTTTTCATTTGTCTTCATATTAATTGAAGTCCTTTTCTCCTGAGAAACTTGTTTTCAAAACCCAGAGTATAGGGAAATCATCGGAGGGCCTGAACCCTGTCTTGAGCTCTAGCAGATTGCCCCTCCCACCTAATCCCAGTTCCTCTCATTGCAGCCATGACTTCATTGGAGAGTTCACCACCAGTTACAGGGAGCTAACCAAGGCCCAAAGTCAGTTCACAGTGTATGAGGTGAGATGTTCCCACCTTAAGCGGGGACAACCCAGAATCTGGTCATATTTGTGCTCTGTGACCTCCCTCCAACACCTGCAACTTTATCTTGTTCCCCGTCCTTGTCTCTCATACCTACCTCTGTTCTCATAGGTTCCCTGGTCCATGACTACTCCTACAACTATTACTCATTCCCCGGAGCCAACCATTGCTCCCTCCAGGCTGATTTGGGCATGTGCACATTCAAATCCAATTTCTATTCCCTTCCCCTCATTGTAGGTTCTCAACCCCAGGAAGAAATGTAAGAAGAAGAAATATGTTAATTCAGGGACGGTGAGTGCTATTGGGAGTCCTGCCCCAGGTTCATCCCAGTTCTTCTTCCTCTAACACCCCCTTCTCCTCCTTCATACTGTTCTCTAGGTCTTTCTTTCTTCTTCCCAGGTGACACTTCTCTCCTTCACTGTGGATTCTGAATTCACTTTTGTTGATTACATCAAGGGCGGGTGAGTCACTGCTTATGGGGTAGCTGCATGATTCTGCACCCAGGAGAAAAAGATCTTGGGGCTTTTCTCCCATAAGGATGGATCCAACCATGCTCTTCCAGTGCCTAGACTTCCTTGGAATCCAGGCCAAACCAACAGTCCCCCAAAATGGCACTAGCTTGGCTAAGTAGCATGGGTAGAGTGTGTTGAGGGGAGGGGGAGTTTGAAAAGGGAAGCCAATCTAAGCACATGAGAAGAAACACAGCTTCCTCTTCCCCCTGCCCTTCCAACAGGACACAGCTGAACTTCACTGTGGCCATAGATTTCACAGCCTCCAATGGTGAGTCCTGGGATGAAAAGGGCAATTTTGGAGGGACCATCAAACTTTTGGAAGAAACCAATCTACTGACCACAGTACAGTCTTTAAAAAAGGATCTTAAAGGAAGAGCCTTTCCATCCCTTCCATCTCCCCACCCTAGAGGCCCAATGAGAGGGCTTAGCAAGATCCTTTCCATCTCTTCCATCTCACTCCCCGCCACCAGCATCCCAGACGACCAATGGGAGGGACTTAGTAGGGGGCTAGTTTGAATGCAGGGCTGAGGATGCTGTGTCCTGACAGGGAACCCACTGCAGCCCACATCTCTACACTACATGAGTCCCTACCAGCTCAGTGCTTATGCCATGGCACTCAAGGCTGTAGGAGAAATCATCCAGGACTACGACAGTGACAAGCTCTTTCCTGCTTATGGTTTTGGAGCCAAGGTGCCCCCCGAGGGACGCATCTCCCACCAGTTCCCTCTGGTATGGGCTAGGAGGGCCTGAGCAAGGGCCCTCTGGCCCCATGGCCTCTTCCCCCAGGTGACGACTAGGATTGCATGCTGCCTCCCTTTTCCATAGGATCGTAGTTTAGAGTTGGAAGGGACACTGAAGGCCACTGAATGTGACCCCCCCATTTTACTGATGAGGAAACTAGAGAATGAGAGAGGCTAAGTGATCTGTCAGTGATGTATCGTTCCCTGCCCTTCCCCCAAGGTCCAGTCAGGTGCCTAAGTCTCAGGCAACCAGCCATCACAGGTATTCTGGACCCTAGAGAAGCAAGCTCCTCTATCTGCTCCCCTACCCCCCAATTCTACCTCTCCTAGCAATCAGCCAGAGTGACCCTCTTGAACTAAGCCTCCCCTGTCATTTCCAACAGAACAACAACTCCGAGGACCCAAACTGTGCAGGCATTGAGGGTGTCCTGGAGAGTTATTTCCAAAGCCTTCGGACTGTCCAGCTCTACGGCCCCACCTACTTCGCCCCCGTTATCAACCAGGTGGCCCGGTATGAAAGGGGAGGGGTGGGTGGGCAGGAAGGAGGAAGAAGGAGGGAGGAAAGAAGCAGTAGGTGGGCAAAGCAGCAGCTGGGGAATGCTGACTCCTGAAGGGATCATGGCAGGAGGTGGGGAGAGCATTATCTGCGACACACCGGCAGTGCCCTTAGGTATTAGGGAATGGGAGGAAGATCATGGAGATAACTGAGGATTTCGAAGACCTTCTCTGAGTCTAATATTCTGTGATGGTCACTCTGTCACTGCTCTTCCTTAGGGCTGCAGCAAAGGTGTCTGACGGTTCCCAGTACTATGTGTTGCTCATTATCACAGATGGGGTGATCTCAGATATGACCCAGACCAAGGAGGCCATTGTCAGTGTGAGTCAGGGAAAAGGAGGAGTGATTGGGAAAGAGCTGGGGTCTCCCTTCAGTTTGTTCCTTCTTCTAATGGCCTACCCCCACTCAATTCCCTGTAGGCCTCCTCCTTGCCCATGTCTATCATCATTGTTGGAGTGGGGCCAGCCATGTTTGAAGGTGAGTATGAGGGAGGAGGCAATCAGGACTGGGCAGGAGGAGAGAGAGCATCAAGGCTCAATGTTCTACGAGCTGTTGGTCTGAAGGGAAGGCATGAAGAGAGGCCGTGGAGATCCAGAACTAATCTTTGGGGCCATCTGGTGGTTCTGAAAGTGAAAAGGGGTAGAGGGTGGGGCTGCTTTCTTGCTCTGGAGGGGTTTGGGCCTCTACTCTGGGGCCCTAACTAAGACTGGGGATGACTGGGAAGAGCTAACCCACGACTCAATGAGAAGAGGGTATTTTTTGTCTAGCAATGGAAGAGCTGGATGGAGATGATGTCCGGGTGTCCTCTCGTGGGCGCTATGCAGAGAGAGACATTGTGCAGGTAGCTCCAGGTGGCAGCGTGGCGAGTGCATGTGTTAGTGTCCAGAGAAGGGGCATCTGGAGAGCCCCTTTCCCAAGCCTGTGCGATCCCTTCCCCCTTCCTCCCCTTTCTATTCAGTGTCCATTAGCCAAGCCTGCTCTTCCCCTCGACCTTCTAATGATTTCACCCCATGTCCCTCATCCTCTCTGTCTCCCATACCCACCTCCTTTCCTCACTGCCATTCCTGCCTTCCATTTTAGTTTGTCCCGTTCCGAGACTACATTGACCGCTCTGGGAACCAGGTGCTAAGCATGGCGAGACTAGCCAAAGATGTGCTGGCAGAGATCCCGGAACAGCTGCTGTCATACATGCGCACCCATGATATCCAACCCCGGCCTGCCCCCAGTGCTAATCCCACACCCCCCTCCTTGCAGCCCTGAGGGGCTGGCCTGGCCGCCCTATTGCTTCCTCAGTAGTTACCAAGAAGGCTGGGTTGAGCTGGGCTGGGCCCGGTTCCAGATCCAGAGCTGAAAGTGAAAGGAGCAGCCCCATACCAAGCTGTCCTCAGAGAACCCTGCCCTTTGGTGGGCTGACCAAAAAAGGCATGCCATCCCTTCCCTCACCCCCAACTTGTAGCAAGCAGGAAGGGTCCTGCGCCCTCCATTGGACTCCTCCATCAGTCCAGCTCCCATCAAGTCCTCATGCCAATAATAAAGCTGAGCTTTACCTTCACACCTGTCTCATGAGCTTAGTGGGCAGAGGGAAGGGTCTTACCAGGAAGGCTGAGCCTAGAAACACTTAGGTTAAGTACTACAGCAGTAGATATTGCCAGAATTATCAAATGGCAAGCTGGGAAGGACAGACCAAGTTTCTTTGGGAATTGGGGGCTAAAGAAAGACAAGGATTAGAATAAAAAACCACAGACCTCATTTTGAAAAATCATAAAGACCCCAGATTCCCTGGGGGAAGAATTGTCAGTTATTTTGCTCTGAAATGTGAAGCGGGATGTTTCCTCTTCTAGCAAGCTGCACATTGGTCCCCAAGTCTGGCCCCCATTAGCTCCAAAAACCTCAGACAGAGGTCACTTCTGCCCCAGCATCTTCTCCATCCTATTCCTCTTGCCTCATAAGGCTTAGCCACTCAAAAGTAGAAACCCACCTTTAGTAGGTTCTAAGAAATGAATTGGTCTGGCCCCTATGTATTCGAGGTGGGGGCTGGGGACAGGACAAGGTGGAATAACAAGGTTAGAAATGGGAATGGGAAGGAGAGGAAGGGGCTGGGGATGTTCCTAACCACAACCCAAACAGAACCAACAATCAGAATGGAGCAAATTGAGTAAATAGGGTCATTTAATAACACAGGTCACTTCTGATATGAACTGATCCCTGCCTCCTCTCCCATTACACACACTTATACACATTTCATTAAGTTCAAATGAACTTTCTGGGCAGTTGAGGTGGGAAAATAAGGATAACCTAAGGGGGAGGAATAAACATATAACCTATGGGCTGACCCCCAGGGGCCAGGTTCCCAAGCACAGCAAAGCTAGAAGGTGATAGCTCCAACCACAATACCCCCCCAACTTTTTTTCCTACTCAATAACAAGCAAAGCCTGTATTACAAGATGATATACAACCAAAATGAATAGTTCCTGCCCCCAAGAAGCTCCCATTCTTCTGGGGACATGCATGCATACTGATATATAAACATAAGAGCATGAGGAGAAAAAGAACCAGGAAGAAAGTCATTCCAGGACATGAGAGAGAGCCTGTGCCAAGTTACAGGGACAAGAGAAGGAATGCAGATTTCTGGGTGCTGAATGCATAAAGTGAAGTATTGTGAAAGGTCTGGAAGGTTAGGATGGAGCCATATTGTGAAGCTCTCAATGTTGAACAAAAGCAGGGAAGAGACATAGTCAGACCTATGCTTTAGGAAAACAATTCTGGAGGAAATATGGAGGATGGATTGGAGGAAGAAAGAGCTTGGAAATAGGAAGACCAATGTAGAAGTGATGAGAGTGGTTCATGCAGGAGGTGAGAAAGGCTTGAATTAAAGTGATGATTCAATGAGTCAAAAGAAGGGGTAAAAGGGGATAGACATTGTAGAGGTAAAACTGACCATGTGGGCAGCTGACTGGATAAAGGGTGTAGGGGACAATGAAATAGAGAAGCCCGGATAGAAATAATTAAGTGTAGAGAAGGGAAAAAGGTCAAAAAGGGAATATTTAGTTCATGTTCTGAGTAAGGGACCTTCCTGAAGCATAATGATAACAATAATGATGATGATTTTTATAACTAGCATTCACATAGCACTTCATGGTTTGCAAAGCTCTTTACACATATATCTCATTTAATACAACAACCCTGTGAAGTAGATGCTATTTTTATCCCTATTTTACAAAGGAGGAAACTGAGACAGACCAAGGGTAAATGACTTGACCAGAGTCATATAGCTAGTAAGTAGCTACAGCAGAATCTAAACTCCTTTCCTTCAGAATCCCAATCTTTAATTTTATCTAAAAGCCATCTAACAGGTCTGCCCAAGTCACTCACCTACTCAGCAAAATTCAGCAACGTCCTATTACACTTCTTCCCTCCAGGTTTAAATATCAAGTCCTCCGTTAAATCTTCAAATCCTTTCCTATCTTTCTAGTTGTCTTACATCTGACTCCCTTCCACTGATGATGCAGGTACCAGGGCCTTGGGGTTCCCTGGTTTCCATGTGTTTGGAAGGCTCTTCCTCCTTCTTCTGCTTCTTAACTTTCCATGGCTTCTTTTGAGACAACTCAAATCCCACCTTCTACAGGAGATTCACAGTTCTTCAGCTTCCTTCTTTCCTTCCCTCTTCCTTCAGATTATCTTTCATCTATTCTGTATACATCTTGTTAAGTACATGGTTATTTACAGATTGTCTCTCTCATCCACCCCATGTCCCTTAGACTGTAAGGTCCTTGAGGACAGGAAGTTTTTGTCTTGTTTTTGCCCCTTTTTTGTATCTCAAAGGCTTAGCACAGTATTTAGCATACACTAAATACTGATTAATAGTAATAATAATAATTCTCATTTATATAGCACTTAGGGTCTGCAAAACATTTTACACACATCTCATTTCAACCTCTAAACCTCTCTGAGAGGTAGTTGGCTGATGCTCTTATTATCCCCATTTAAAAATATGGAAACTGAGGCAGGCAACTAGTGAATATCTCAAGCCATGCTTCACCTCGGATCTTCCTGACATCAATTCCAAGTGGTCTACTTGCTAAGTAATCTAGTTCAGTGAGGACTGAGCAGTACACATCGAGATGGAGCTGTCCAGCAGGCAGCTGAAGAAACCCCATTCATTTGGTAAAACCCAAATGAATGAGTAAAAAACAAAAACTTAAGGAAAAAAAAACAACCACCACTTTTTTTTTTTGCTCCTAATGTTGTAAATTCAAACAGCAATTTCAATGAACAAAATTCAGAGATACATAATCATGAGTCTAACCTCCTGGTAATAACTTCTTCAGCTGTAACAATAAAAAAAGACTTTCTATTAAGCTCTGAGAGGGGACTGTAATCTTCCCAGTGCCTCCAATCTTGAATCTCTCTCTGAAGCAGTGAAAATGTCCTTGAGATTGTATTACATACTTCAGCTACTGTAATTTGTCTTAATCCCTCCCTCCAATCAAAACAGAGGCTGCCCTTGGAGAAGCCTTTTCAAACATCCCCCCAAACCAAATGGTGTTCATGGACCACTGTTGGATCTCATAGCCTATGTTGTGTAGCCAGCAGCACCCCAATTTTCTAGCACCCCCTTCTCCAAGAACCACCCATCTCCGGCACCCCAAATCCAACTTCTCCAATTTGCCCTTTCTTAATCAAAGGCAATCTATTTGGTAAATCTATCCCAGTTGGTGCAGTTCATCTTGCCCTGTTCCTAAGGGATGATCTCCCCCAAATCTTTCCAATCCCAGTTTTTACATTTTTCAACACTAATTCCCATTCCATTCAAAATCCTAGCCCAGGGTCTCCTGTTTTTATCCCCTCCCCTTCTTCCTTCCCCCCTCTCTGTCAGTCAACAATCATTTTTTAAGCACCTACTAAGTGCCAGGAACTGTATTAAGTTCTGGGGAATCATAGAAAGTCCAAGTGTCTGCTCTTATGGAACTTGGAGTCTAATGGGGAGTTAGACTTGCAAACAATTATGTATAAAGGCAAGGTGTAGATTGGATAAACGAGTTAATTTGTATTCCTCTTTCAGGCTTGCAAAGCACTTTAAGACGTCCAACCAACCCGGCAAGATGATTATATGACAAGGTACTCCATCTTGGGCCTCCACTCTCCCTTCCGGCTCAAAGCCTGCCCCGAAATAAGACACTGGCACTCAAGCCTTCTATCACCCCAGGATCTTCTCCCTCCCCTCCCTCCCGAAGCCCAGGGAACAGAGGTCGGTAGACCACAAACCTATATTCAAGTCATATGAGCAGGAAGTCACTCCTCTTCCGACCTCATTTTCCTCCTCTGTAAAAAAGAAGAGGCCGAACGCTAGGATCCCTTCTAACTCTAGAGCCGTTATGCCCATCGCCAAGTCGGGTTACCTTCTCGTGCCTCAGTTTCCTCCTTTGTACCCTCAATGGCTTTGAAGGCCTCTGGCAGCTCTAGGGCGGAGGCCCCATGGCCCTCATCCGCTTATCAAGGGCCAGGAACGAATGGGCACCCTCAAAAAGAAGCAACTTAGGGCGGCCGGAGGTGGCTGAGGAGGGATTCGAACCCTAGTCACTACTACAGCCTCGAGTTCCGAGGTCAGCGCGCTGTCCCTGCTCCACGTGGGCGGGCGGCCTCCCAGCGAATCCCGGCTCGGGCCCACCCCTTCGCCCAAGCCCCGCCCCTCTTCTCGGCGCTCCCTCCGGGCTCCCGGCCCCGCCCGGCCCGGGAGGAGGGCTCGGGCGCTCGGCCCTAGCTTGGCCCAGCGAGGAGGGCGGGCAGGCAGGCGGGCTGGGACGGAGGAAGGGAGGTTCTCCGGCCTCGCGCTCCTCATTCGCTTCGGCAGATTCGCAGCAAACGGCCCGAG
>JAJPUD010011776.1:0-19977 GCA_023553655.1 Myrmecobius fasciatus
ATGCAAGCAAACATCAACAGAAAGCGTGAAAATGCTATGTTGTGATCGACACTCAGATCCCACAAGCCTGCCCCTGGGTGTATATGGCTTTCTTCATCACTGAATAATTGGAACTGGTTTGAATCATCTCATTGTTGAAGAGAACCATGTCCATCAGAATTGATCATCAGATAGTCTTCTTGTTGCTGGGTATAATGATCTCTTCTTTCTGCTCATTTCACTCAGCATCAGTTCATGCAAGTCTCTCCAGGCCTCTCTGAAATCATTCCTCTGGTTGTTTATTACAGAACAATATTATTCCATAATATTCATATACCATAGTTTATTCAGCCACTCTCTTATTGATGGGCATCCATTCAGTTTTTAGTTTCTTGCCACAGAAAGGGCTGCCACAAACATTTTTGCACATGTGGGTCCCTTTCCTTCCTTTAAGATCATTATCTTTTCCCGTCATCTTGGCCAATCTGACAGCTTTTTTGGTATTGGCAAAAATTTTGAAATTGAAGGGATTTCTGTTACTTGGAAACAGTTGCACAAATTATGGTATATGAATGAATGAAATCATATTGGGCAATAAGAAATTATGAACAGGCAGATTTTAAAAAAATCTGGAAGGACTTAAATGAACTGATTCTGAGTGAAGTGACCAGAATCATAACAATGTCCATAGCAACAGCAATATTTTCTGGTGATCAACTTTGAATTTAGTTCTTTTCAGTAATATAATAATCTAAGACAATTCCAAAAGACCATCAATCGAAAATGCTATTCATATCCAGAGAAACAACTATGGAATCTGAATGCCGATCAAAGCATTCTGTATTTTTTTGTTTGTTTTTTCTCTAATGATTTTTCCTTTTTGCTTAGATTCCTCTTTTACAGCATGATAATTTTGTTCTACCCTGCCCTTTCAGCTCCAGTGCCTTTCTGTAACCTCCAGAATGAAATATAAAACCCTGTTTGTCCCTTAAAACTATTCATAACCTTATATCCTATCTTTCCAGTCTTCATTCCTCCTCATTTCTCTTGAAGTCTAAGCTGAAATTTCACCTTCTATAAGAATCATTTTTTGATCTTGAGTTTATCTTCTAAAAATCTGTTTTTTGCATGGTTGATTGCCAATTGTCTTTTCTAGGAAGACTGGAAGCTCCTTGAGAGTAGTCACAATGGTTTTTGTATTTTCAAAATATATCCCCAATGTGTTTGGCACATTGTAGGCATTTAATTAATAATTCTTGACGTAACTTGATATAATAGGTTAACAGGTATTTTTTTATTTCCTTTGTTGTAATTGTACCCTTTGAGAGTTGAAGTTAGTGTCAAGTATATGTTAGATATGTGTGATGTGACCAAGACCTTCTCCAGTTCTTTGATGTTGTTTTCTTCTTAAAATAGAAAATTATGAGTTTAGATGTTATTGTTCTTTGTTTTGTTTTGAAAGATATTAACATTTAAGTCATTTACATAGAACTTAGAGCAAAGCATTTAAAACACATCTCAGAACTGTATTGTGGAATCATAGCTATTACTTTAATAGCTATGAGTCACCTGTGAAATTTTGTCATTTCTTTCAGAAACAATGCTGTGTGAAGGCCAGAATCAAACTAATAGTGCTGTCCATTATTAAACATAATTATTAAAACAAATTGTCCTATTTTGAAATTCTTAAAATCAATCAGTATATTCAAAAAAGGAATGAGTAAAATCTCTTAACAAATTATTAAATAATTACAAATCAAATAGTTGATCCTGATTAGTTATCTGTATTCAAAGAAGCATTTTAAAAACATAATTACTTGCAGTAATTTGTTGATATGCTAAAAGTGATTAATTATAAAATGGGATATGAATGAAAATCACAACTTTTGATGGAAAAATATATTTTTAATTGAATCTAGTTATCTCTTCATCTCACTTATGGATATAATATTACTTATAATCACATATTACATTTACTCTTTAGGAAACTCCTTGAGAATAGGGACTATTTCACAGATATCTTGATATTCCCCAGGGCCTGGCACAGTGCTAGGCACATAAGGAGGTATTTGATGTTTGTTGATTGATTGGCTGACTGGACACAGCGGTTATCAAAATATATTTGATTTGATCAGTAAATATCATTTAAATTCTAATCTGTTCCATCAAATTACAATTTGTCTTAATTTTTTGAAAATATGGAGCAAAAGATGGTATATATGAATATATGACTGTATATAATATATATATATATATACACACACGCATATAGCATATTACATATACACAGAAACATTATCTTCTCTCTCTGACATTTTCCTTCTGTACATACATAAATACACAAATATCTATGTAAATTTATTTTCATTCCTTTGGAACACTACAATTAAAACTTTTTATTAGTTTTCCTCTGAGTATAATTATTGGAGCCTTCCCAGGCTAGGTAGCATTCTACTGCTCTGTTATATTTCCCTTTTCAAAATTCATTTATGTGTCTCTTTGGGAGTAGAACTATATTGTATTTCTTGTTTTATGATCTTTCAGAGTTAGGAAGATAACAATTCATTTATAATCTAAAATATTCTAAAAGGTACATGATAAAATACTGGAGTATTCCAAGCCATTATTGTATTTAAGCCTGTTTTTGAGGAGGCTTCTGCTGCTGGCCTTTTTGTTCTTAACAGGTGGGTTTCTTAAAAGATCATATGTCTGTATTACATTCTGAGAAAGGGAAGAAAGTATTTATGTAGTGTCTACTATGTCCTGGAACAAAATTTTTAAAACTGTGAGTCATGACTCCATATAAGATCATGGAACTGAATGTAGGGGTCTTGAAAAATTTGGCAATAATAAAAGATTTCAAATATTACATCAGGATTTATTTTTTATGTAAAAAATAATCAAATGTATCCATCTCTTTAGTTTGTAAATTTGTACTTTGATCCATTGTACCATTTAGTTGCTCAAATTCTAAATTGACACTAAATTCTTTTTGATTCTCTGTGATTATCAGCTCAAATTATCATCTCCATACAGGTGAGTTCCTTAGCTTCTATCTACTCCCTATCTCCCTTCAAATTCTGGGCCACATTTTCTATTGATTTACAGACCTTTCTCCTTAGATATTTTTTATTAGTACAAACTGAATTTATCATTATTACTACTTGTTTTATAGATAAATAGGAGGCAGCATGGTACAATAAAAATGGGAAGTTGATTACAATCAATTTAGAACCTTAAAAGTTACCTTAAATGCTATCTAGTCTAACTCTTTTATATTACATATGAGGAAACTGAGGTTTAGAGAGATTAACTAGTACAAAGTTACAGAGAAAATAAGCAGCAAATCTAAGATTCCAAACCAGTTCTTCTGGCTCAAATCTAATGTTCACTGTTTTTATTAGTTCTTTGTATCACTGTCTCTATCTCTCTTTCTTTTAAAAATCACATTCGTTTTCCAATAATACCCACTCAAGCTTCTTAAGAACTCTCCTATGTTACAAGTAAATTAAGTTAATCAACCAATCCAATAGCTGTATCTGAAAATATGTACCTCAGTCTAAACCTGTAGTCTACCACCTGTCTGCAAAAGACTTCTGCTCAGTACCTTAAAGTAATGAGTAGTCACTGCATTGATCAAAGTTTTTAAGTCTTTTTGTGTCAATTTCCATTATGTCACTGAGGTCTTCATATAGATTGTTATCCTTTATCCTACTTACCTCCTTATCAGTTCATATAAATTGAGCCATGTGTTTTAGAATCTTTAATATTGCCATGATGACATTTCAATGCATTAATATGCTATAATTTACTTAATCTTTTCCTAATCAGCAGGCAGCCAATTTCCTCCAGCTTTTTCCTTTGCCCTTTCCATTGTAGCTTGCTGTCTAATTTTATGAGAATAAGTTAAAAAATACACATTCCTTAGCACTTAAGGCCTCTTTCACAAAATAATAAGATTGTAGATTTAAGCTGAAAGGGAACTTAGAGGACATCAAACACCAACTTTCTTATTTTATGAATAAAGAAACAGACAGAAAGAAGGTAAGTGACTTGTCCAGGCTCATACAGCTTATAAGTGTCTAAGATAAAATTTGAATGCAGTCCTTTTTTATTCTGAGTCTAGTATTTTGTATCCTGTACTAAGCTGGCTCTTGCTATAAGACACTTCTCATTGTACCAACTTACCTCATTTTATAACATTCCCTTACATTTTAGTCCACACAGAACACTAATTGCTTTCATACCATAGATGCCTGTACACATATATATAACTACACAAATATCACATTTCTTCCCTTGTATTGTATAAGTTATATTGGATGCCTGGAATTTACTTTTGCTTCTATTTTTCAGAATCCTCTTACTTCAAGAACTAGCTACAGAGAATTTCTCTTATTGGTCCAGCTAAAAGTAATATCCCCTTCTTCAAATTACTTGTAGAATCCAAGTCTGGAGATTTCTGTTGTCCCTGTCACTCTCCTCCTTCTATTTTATTTATTTGTATTGAAGTCATATCTGATTCCCCACTTAAACAGAAAGTAATCTCATGGAGAAAGGAATTGGGTCCTTTTTTAATCTTTATATCTTTAGCACCTAGCCCAAAACCTTACAAATTGTTGCTGTTGTTTAGTTGTTCAGGTGTGTCTAACTCTTCATGACCCCAAATGGGGTTTTCTTGGCAAAAATACTGAAGTAGTTTGCCATTTTCTTCTTCAGTGGATTAATGCAAACAAGTAAAAGGTACTTGTCCAGCAAATGAGCATTGGGGAGACTATTAAACTTAGATTTTCCTGACTTTCCCAGCACTCTATCCACTGAGCTCATTACTATATAGTAAGCCCTTAGCATCTTACATCTAGTAAAGGCTTAATAAATATTTCTTATTGATTGTTGGTTACTGTATGTTGGGAATGTGTGATTATTTTATTTATGGAGCCATAATTTAATGAGATTTCCATATCTATACCCTTTGAAATCTGCAGTTTCTCTTTGATTTGTGTATTTGCACTTAAGTTGTAGTCAGGCAGTGAAATACCATGACGTTTATTTCAGAAGGTATTTTAAACAACTTGTTGTGAGGAATGACAAAGTTAATCTTGCTTTCTCTTCATCAGAGCGAAAAAAAAAAAAAAAAAAAAACATGCTCAGAACAGCCATTTTCCTTTCTTTGCAAGCCCCAGACTCTGTTTAAGCATTTTGAATCCAACTGCTGTCCTCATGTGCCCTTTGGGGCAAACAAAGAAGAGTGCTTTTTGAATCCACTAACATCTGGAGATCACTTAATGCAGAAGGGTGTTGTAAGAAATGTGTGCTTTGAGATAGTGTTATTATTATTCTCAAATAATTTTGGAAGAAATAAAAAAATGTATTTCTTTGTGGTAGTGGGAGAAAAAGTAGGAGAGACTTTGAAAGAAAAATGCAGTTAGGTTTGAAATGTTCCACCATAGCAGTCCCTCTTTGGTCTTTCTGCACATAGAAACTTCATTCTCCTCCCCAAATTTTTCAGATGCCAATCCCTCAACTTGAAAATAAGAGACACCAGCCAAGTGCCTAAGATTCCCGAATAGTTCATGATATCTAACAACTTTTCTTGAATGCGCCTATCTATGGTTCAGACATTCTTTTTAGAGAGGAATTAGTCCTTAGATGACTTGAAAAGAAACTTGAGTGGGCAACACTTGAACTTCGTTTCAACTTGATACAGTAGACGATTCCCAGAGCTGAAGAAAAGCATATTTATTTGGAAAGCAAAGGTCAATAGTAGTTCAATGATTTAATTATTCAAACAGTACATACATACATATTTGCACACAAATATCTCTGATGTTTTTTTTTAAACTAAGTCTCAGTATTGCTGTTTTGTACATAATGCAAATTCTAAGAGAGAAATCAGAAAATATATTGCTTTCAAGGAAAGTATGCCTCTAAGTTTTTTTTTTTTTCACTTTGGGTGTGGGTGGTAGAAAGGACAATGGCGAAAAAAAATGCATATGACAATTTGGAAAAGTAGAAAGCCTACATTTTCTGGCAGTGAAGGCACTAAAGAGGATGAGGGGGAGAGCATACATTTAGGATAAATCAGAAATTAGAGTTAGCCAAAAGAAATGTTTACATTTGGAAGGGGAAAAAGGCATTTCTAGTAAATAGTCTCAACCAGGAATATAGCTTTATGTTTGTGAAAGAGCAATGTTTTTTTTTTTCTTTTAAAAAAATAAGGGGCAGCTAGGTGGTGTAGTAGGTAGAACACCAGCCCTGAAGCCAGGAAGACCTGAGTTCAAATGTGGTCTCAGACACTCCCTAGCTGTGTGACCCTGGGCAAGTCACTTAACCCCAATTGCCTCAGGAAAAAAAAGGTTTTTTTTTCAAAATATATGCAAAGATAGTTTTCAAAATTCATCCTTGCAAAATCTTGTGTTCCAAAATTTTTCTTCCTCTCTACCCCACTTAGCAAGTAGTCCAATACATGTTAATTTTGTATATTTATTCTATACATATTTCCACAGTTATGCTGCACAATAAAAATCAAATCAAAAAGGAAAAAAAAATATTGAAAGAAAACAAAAAGCAAGCAAATAACAAAAAAGGTGATCCAAATTCAGTCCCCACAGTCTTCTCTGTATTCAGATGGCTCTCTCCAACATAAATCTATTGGAAATGGTCTGAATCACCTCATTGTTGAAAAGAGCCACTTACATCAGAATTGATCATCATATAGTATTGTTGTTGCCATGTATAACGATCTCCTGGTTCTGCTCATTTCGCTCAGCATCAGTTCATGTAAATCTCTCCAGGCCTCTCTGAAATCATGCTGCTGATCATTTCTTATAGAAACATAATATTCCATAACATTCATATACCATAACTTATTCAGCCATTCTCCAACTCATGGGCATCCACTCAGTTTCCAGCTCCTTTCCAGCAAAGTTGTTTCTTTAGTTCTGTGCTCAGTTTTTGGGCTGTGTGGTCACAATGAAAGGTTATAGAAAGTTATATGTGTGTGTGTATAAATAAAAATATCTATGTATGTCTTCTAGATGTGTATGTATGCTTATATATAAATACCACTCCCCTCTTCCCTGTGCTCACATATCCTTGTTAAAGAATGTTTAAATTCCCCATCAACATTTTTAAGTTCATGGATCATTATTTATATACTTTGGATGAGCTATTTATATACCAGTAAACTTCTTTTGATATTTCTTCTTTTTGGGTTCTTTCTTTTTTTTTCCTTCTCCTTTCTAGTCTTTTCCCAACAGTTTTCCCCCTTTTATTTGCTGTTCACCATCTTCTCCTCCTCCTTTTTTTTCTGTTCTTTCTTCTGCCTTCTCCCTTTTCATCTAGTTTCCTTTCTATATTTTTCCTTTTACTACAAATCTTGCTGTTTCCTGTTTACATAAATGAATCTGGAGAGTGTAAAATCTGTAAACATAATATAAATAAAAATAAAGCAAATGATCTAATAAATATGATATATTTTTCATTCTCCCATGTTTCTGAAAAATTTCCACAAGCAGAACTGAATTTATATTTATTAAAATCTTTTATTGTTAAAAAAAAGTCTATTTAAAAAAGAGAGCGAGAGGGGCAGCTAGGTGGCGCAGTGGATAGAGCACCAGCCCTGAAGTCAGGAGGACCTGGGTTCAAATTTGGTCTCAGACACTTCCTAGCTGTGTGACCCTGGGCAAGTCACTTAACCCCAATTGCTTCAGCAAAAAAGCAAAAAATAAAAAATAAAAAAAGAGAGCAAGATCAGAAGTCTTGCCACAAATGCTAAATGTCCTAAAATGACTTTGTAAGAACAACAAAAGATGTTTTTGAGGCTAAATTAAATTCATATCAACTTCCTGAAAGAATCTGGCAGAGTAGAGAGGATGGTATGGATGGATAAAGATAAATCAATATGAAACTTTTAGTTCCTTTTTTTTTCTCCTCAAAGTGCTTATATTTTAATAGAGAATATGGAGTCTTCTCTTTCCTTCCCTCTCTCTCTCTCTCTCTCTCTCTCTCTCTCTCTCTCTCTCTCTCTCTCTCTCTCTCTCTCTCTCTCTCTTTCTCTGTCTCTCTGTCTGTCTATGTCTGTTTCTGTCTGTCTCTTCATCTCTCTGACTCTGTGTCTCTGTCTGTCTCTCCTCTCTCTTTTCTCCTTCCTTTTTTTTTAATGTAAAGCTTTTTATTTACAAAACATATGAGTGATTTTTCTACATTGACCTTTGCAAAAAACTTTTTTTTCCTATGCTTTTCCCCTCCTTCCCCCCACCCCACATCCCTAGATGACAGGTAATCTAATACATGCTAGATAGGATAAATTATATGACAAATACAATACCTGTATACATATCTATACAGTTATCTTACTGCACAAGAAATATCAGATCTAGAGAGAGAAGGAGAAAAAACAACCTAAGAAGGAAAACAAAATGCATAGAAATATTCACAGAAAGCGTTAAAATGCTGTTTTGTGGTTCACACTCAGTTCCCACAGGCCTCTCTCTGGATGTATATGACTATCTTCATCGCTGAACAACTGGTTTGGATCACACCACTGTTGAAGAGAACCATGTCCATCAAAATTGATCATCGTATAGTCTTGTTGCTGTGTATAATGTTCTCCTGGTTCTGCTGATTTCACTCAGCATCAGAAACTTTTAGTTCCTGTAAGAAATTATGAATATATGAATTAGCATTGGAAAGAGTGAAATTTCAAGCAAAAGTATAGATTAGCTTTAGAGTTCATATGCAATTATAAATTCAGAATTTGATGATGAGTACTATTTTGGTTCTTGTAAATACAACTACAGGATTTTATTGATTAAGGGTGATGAATGACACAATATGATTCTGTGCAAACCAAGATATATGTACTATTAAGGAAAATTTTCCTATTCTGTCAAACTGTCTAATTTTGTCTCATCATGGTATGAATGTTTTCAGGAAGCATGCTGAATATATTGGTAGATATTTTTAGATTTTTTATGTTTATATATATATATATATATATATATATATATATATATAAAATGTGTTTTTATTTGCATGATTTGGATTATTCAGATTTAATAGCTTTTACACATTTATTACTAAGTTCATTTTTAATATTGCCTAAAAGCAGAGGACAATTCTGGTTAACATGTGTTCCTCTATTATTTATTACTATAAATCTCCTCAGAATGTTTAATGTAAACTTTTGCCCAGTAATAGTTTATATTTTACAGTAAAATAATGGCCATTTTTTTCTTCTGAAATTAAGTAATTAAATTGATTTCAGAAGTCTTTCTAAAAGATAGAAGTGAAAAAATTCTGCAATCACTTAGCTATACAGCTGAACTCCATATACCAAATATATATCCTAAAATATGTAAATGATCGATACATCTCTGAAAATTAAAAAAAAGGGAGGATTTATCTCATGGAAGAGTCAAACTCTTGAGCATTGTAATCCATTTGATAGAGACCACTAAACCTTCCAGGACTGCCTAGTTTAGTACAAAGGTAATAAGGTTATCACAACCTTCTTTTCTTGTACTACCTTTATGGAAATTATAGCTTATTCTAAGTATAGGGGGGAAAAAGCCATGTTTCCTTTGTAATGAAAAATATAATTATAATATATATATATATATATATACATATATTGAAAATTGATTCCTTCCTTTCTGACTCAGAGCATGGTGTTGGATTCATAAGGGAGAGAGAAAATTCACCTTTTGTGATTCTACTTTATTCAAATCAAGCTTGTATCTGTTTTAAATGGGCAGGACTTAAAGAATGCTTCTGTTTTATTTAGAGAGAATAAAGGTTTTCTGAATATGATGGTAAATAATATGATCCAAGAAGGGAGTGGAAATAAAACAAATATGTTTTAAGAGAGATGAAAGGTAGTCATAAATTATTGTCAAGTACCTGGGAGGTGGAGGAAAATATGACATTTAGAGGAAAAGAAACTTTTTAAAAAAAATTTTTTTCCCAGTGAACCCAAGAAGCAAAACAATTTATTCCAGGAAGCTAAGAATCTATTAGACAAGTAAGCCAGACAAGACTAAAAATATTACTACTGAGCATTCACCTCCTGAATATCAGGTTTAGTTTTTAATTGTGTCATCCAATATTTTAAGGGAATTAATTCATATTATTAATGTGAGAGTTGGGAACAGAGTTAAATTAACACTTTTAATCACTATAGCCAACTTCTCCTCCACGGGTGGCTTGGAACAATTGAATTAGCTAGGAATATTCCATTTTGCAGAGAAGGTTCAAGATAATGATGAACCCTAAATAAGTTTTTGAGTTTTTTTACACAGCTATACTCAATAATTATAAAGAGTAATGAAAATTCATTGCTGGAAGGAACATTGGAAGTTCTTTCTTACTTAATGGGCATTAAGTTCTTTCTAATTTAAAGCACTGTCAATTTACATTCCTCTTGGATAAAATAAAGACATGATTGACATTTAAAGTCCTTCACAGTCTGGTAGCTAAGTAGCAGAGTAAATAGAGAACTGTTTCTGAGGTTAGGAAGACCTGAGTTCACAGTCAGCCTCAGTCACTTCCTAGCTCTGTGATTCTGGGCAAGTCACTTAGCCCTTGTCTGACTCAGTTACTCAGTTGTAAAATGAGAATTTTAATAATATCTGATTTTATGAGTTGTTGTATAGACCAAATCAGATAATATTTGTTGAATGTTTGGCAGAGTGCTTCAAGTATAAGTAGGTGCTTAAAAGTGGTTGTTCCTACCCTCTTTGCTTTCCCTAAACTATCTTTTAAAGATGATTTTATATGATATGGGCTCAACATTCCATTATCTATCTCTTTGGATTGTCTGGCCTTCCCCCATGCCTGGTAAACTATCTTTTTCCTCAAGGTAAGCTTTCCTCAAGGATGAGTTTAAGAGTGGTGCCTTTTGTAAAAGACCTTCTTTGTTTTACTCAATTTTTAGCGATTCCTCCTGCTAAAATTACATTGAATTTATTTTGTGTTTATTAGTCATCTCCTTACCAAAATCACATTGAATTTTTCCCCTCTGTACTTAATGTTTTCCCTTACTAGAATATACATTTCGCTAATCATTTCTATTTCACTTAAAAAAAATCCTCATTGCCTCACACATTTTAGGTGGTGTAAGAAATGCTTGTTTAATTGGACTTAAGAGGAGATTCAGCAGTCATATTATGGTCCTCTGAAAGGAGAGATGCCTTGTTGTTTGATGACCCTTATTGAGAAATATAAAGGCAGATTTGTTTTTTTGTAGAACTAATTTAGCAGGTCAGGAAATGCATTGTACCCTTAAAGGGTATATCTGAAACATGATGAATAGCCTGCCAACACTTATCAAGCTTGCTTACTACATACTTATGTTGATTTACATGGGGATGAGTGATACTGCCAATAGAAACCTAGAATGAATACAATCTAAGTCCAAATCTTAGTTGAAACAAAACAAACATAGACGTTTTAATTGATTGCAAGCTCAACATGATTTGAAAGCACAATAAAGTTGGCATGATCTTAGGCTATTTTTAATAGATGCACTCCAGCTTCCCAGAAGAAAGGGATCCACTGTGCTCTTTGTTTACTACATCTGAAACATCATATTCAGTTTGGGGGTGTAGCATTTAAAAAAAGAACAATGTTGTATCATGTGCTAATAAAAAAAGGAAAGAGTCTGGAAACAATGTTTTTATAAGAAATATTTGAAATAACTGTAGAAGTTTAGTATGAAAGAGAGTTGATATGGCTAATGTAGAATGGCTAAGGAAGGAATAGAATTTTTGTTTTTATTTGTTTGAAGATGTCATATGTAAGATGGATTGAATTTGTTCTGTGTAGCTTCAAAGAACAGCATTATGGATGATTAGTAGAAACTAAGAGAAGCAGACTTGAGCTTTAAATTAGAAAGAACTTAATGCCCATTAAGTAAGAAAGAACTTCCAACGTTCCTTCCAGCAATGAATTTTCATTACTCTTTATAATTATTGGTAACTAATTCATATTCTTAAATAATTCCTCCCCTAAGCTCATTAGAAAATTATCCAGAAACTTCTCTAAGGATAGTTTTTTCTTGCATTTTTATCTTCTTATTCTTTGTACCAACCTAGTGCCCCTCATATAGTATAGGTATGAAAATATGTTTATACATATATGTGTAATCTCATCTGTTAGTATTTGTAAGCTCAGTGTTAGTACTTTAATAAGCATTTATTGATTGTCACACAATTATCAATGTTTGAATGGACTACAAATATGTATCGAGACTTTCTATTCTGATGCCTGGAACAGAGCTATTTTGAACCTCAATAACATTTGAGGTACAAAAAGAGCTAATTTCATTAATATTTATAGCATTTGTTGAATTCAGTATTGCTTTTGTTGGGTTTAGGATAGGAACTTGATCTATGGTTTCACTGAAATGGGAAACTTGCTATTTTTTCTACATTTTGTTCTTCCTTTATCTAGCTTCTCTTCTCTCTCATCTGTCTTTTATAGAGCTGTTAGATTGATATTCTTATTTCTGCCTGGTTAGTGATTTAACTATAGTCATACGGTCAATACGTGTAAGAGATGGGAACTCAGATTTTCCTGAATCTAAAGACAGTTTTATATCCGCAATAATCAGTTGTTTCTCAATATTTTCATGGCAATCAAAAATTCTAAAAATAAGAAAGACTGTGTGTTAAGGTTGGAGGGCTTTATACATATCTGTAGTGATTTAAAAATATCATAAGATTATATATTGCATTTAATATATAATTATGATATAAACATTTTTATAATGCGGAGGTCCAGCCTCCACGGGGAACTAGGTTATGTACTTGTTATGTAACTCTTGAAGACCCAACTTAACATTTTAAAAAAAGGTTTTAATTGCTTCTCTGAAGACAAGACTGAAATGAAGTTTTCTCTTAGATTAAAACTAAAAAAAGGCACTGACTTTGGCAATTCTCCGATTTTACTATATTTTTTTACCGATCCATATTGAAATATCTCCAGTACCTTATTTGCAAAATTTTCATTCTTGTCAGTGTAAATCTTCCACAAAGGATTGAACCAATTCACCAAACTCCCTCCCTTTAGGTGTTTGAATGCTTTGAAGATTAAATGTATCACTTATAGTGTTCATAGGTTGTCCCTAACTTTGGCTTCAAGATTAGATTCCATCAATTTCCAATTATTAATAGATGTCAGTTATATTTCATTTCTTTTTGCAAGAAGTGCTTATTGTTGCTATGATATGGACTATTTAAGCTTAAAACATAAACCTAAAAGTATAAGCATAAGATATCTTTAGAAGTTTTCATGGCCATGACAATATTGAGAAGCAGCTAAGTATGTGGATAAAGAACTGTATTTAGGTCTGAATTACAAGCTCTTCTCTAAGATACACTGGATTTGTGACCCTACTTAAAAGCTTCTTTGCTTTGTATCACCATCAATTTTCCTTCTGAAATTGGTGCTATGCAATTTGTAGCCATCTAGCTTCTGAACAGTATTACTTTTTAAAAGATGGACTTTTGTGTCATTGTTTGGGAATCCTTTTTTGGAATCTGAAGAACAATCCTCCATGACATTTAGAGGAAAATTTGTCTGCCTTATTAAGCCTCTTAAAAAAAATCGTACTCAATGAGTATCTAAGAAAGTCTGTACAATTTTAAAATATGCATGGAAAAGGCTTTATATGAGGAGGAATTTGAATTAATTGCACAAAGTAAAAAGTGAGTAATTATATAAAACTTTGTGAGATGTGTTATTGTGAAGAAATGATCTTTTGCATAAAATCATTTGTAACTGTTTGACTATTTTTTAACGTTTGCATAACAATTAACCCTTGATATATATATATGTATATATATATGTATGTATATATATATATATACCATTCTCCTCAAAATTTTATTGACATGATTAAGTAGGTATTTGTGTTGGTTTTTTATTTGATTTGGATTTTGGTTTTGGAGGCAATATCTTTTGTGATTTTGGGGGGATCATTCCCTCTGAGATATTTTAAAAACAGATTAGTCAGTACTTTTAGAATTGTGTTGTGTCCTGTTATATTTTCTTCCCATCTTCATAAAAGAAATGGTTATCAAGACATAGTTAAAGAACAGAAGACAAGCAAATGTTTGGTGAATATATAATTTCATATGTATGCATATATATCTACACATACAAACACATATGTATATTTCTTTTTGCCCTTCAATAATGGAAAGGCAATTTACTGCTAAAAGGAAATTTTGAATTTCTAGAACATAGATTTCTTTAGTACATTTTTAAGTTACCTGGAAAATGTAAATTTTCTCCTCCCCCTTATGATATTGTATTACTATGTTAATTGTTTTAGTGCAGGTCAAAATGACATGGCAGTAACTCCTTAGTTGCTGTACCTTCCTATGTTAACAATTTATTGATAGGATTTGACTGAATCCATGAGGTGATAGTAAATAGGAATCAAAATTAAGGCATGGATAAGCAATTTATTCATTCATATAATTGCAAAATCCTGGCCTTGAACTTTTTTCTCCTATTGTCAGTAAGAAATCAGAATTCCACAGAACCACAGACCTATAGTTTATTTTGATAAATCAATGGGCTTTAAACAATGTCTCCAGAGTATAGCTTCCATATAAAGTTTAATGAGCATTTGAAGATAATAATTCACATAAGTGTGTGCTGTTATATCTTTAGTTTTCAAAACAAAAACAATTTAAACACATTATTGATGATTTGTTGAAGAGGATATGGAATGTATTTTGTGTTTTCTTCAAACATAAGTTATATTTCAGAAACAAAAGTGATTTTTAAATTTTATTTTAGAGGGAGATGGTATTTGACAGCCGTTAACTGTGACTAATCCCTCATTATGTTTTCTCCAGTTGTTTTCCTTCTTTGACAAATGAAAAGAAGTGAATTGTAGGTAGCAGCCTTGTTGTGAAATCCTCCTGTGCCTGTATCCACTGACAGTGGTTTGTAATAGTATAGGAGTTTTAACAGGTCCTGAGAAATGCAGAGGAAAACATTTTTATCTTTAGGTGGGCTCCTGTCTAATTTTAGAAGCATTTGCTTTCAGTATTATGTTTAAGAACCTGCTTCCTACCATTTTATGAATTGTAAACACCTCACTTTCATTGCCACTTAGATACCAAAAAAAATGTGAGAGGAAATTATTGTTTTTAAGACAACTCTGCCTTGTTTATGAGCATTTTCATTATGAAACATAAAGAAATCATGACATTCGCTAAAATTCCTTTTGGTGTGGTCAAAATGCTTATTTTTTTAAGATATTAGGATTTATTTTCTAATTAAGTGACTTAAGAGACAGAAAAACCCATATTTTGTTTTCTGTGTTTATTTTAATTTTAACTATAATTTTATTTTTAAAATTTAATTGAAAAAAAATCAGAATTAAAATGTTAAAGAATCATGTTTAATTTGATATAATAAATTATTCTGGAGTAGAGTTGATCAATATTGAGATACTTACAAGTTCATGGTTTTAAATATCTGGTTTATTTTCTCTTAAAATTCAAGTAAAAATAAAATTAATTTCAGATTTATTTTTAAAATGGTTCATTTTCCTATTTTTCCACATGTTCGGAATCTTATCTTTCTTCTTCACCCCTACCCCAATACTCTTCAAAAACCTTCTTAACTATATTAATTCCATTCACTACTAAGAACAGAGGAAAAAGTTCTGCACTGTCAACACAGATTACTTTGTGGGAACTAGTGAGTAGGATTACTTAAAAGAAATTGTTGATTTGAAATAATCCCTTCAGAACGGGTCTTCTGCAGTTTGGTTGTCTTGTGGGAAAATCCTCGGGTCAATATGGCAAATTCCTCTACTCTTCCTGGGCAATGCTATTTTATTTTACAGTTCAAAGTATCTGAGATCAGAACAAATTTTTTGTCAATGGTTATTATTATTATTAAGGTGATTATTTGTTATTGATGATAGTTGGATGGATGGATAGATGGAAGATTTCATATAGAAAGGGTTACTAGGGATAGGAGATCATTATTTTTCCCTTTTTCTCTAGGTCTTGATGAGGACAAAAGACACTTTGATATTCACCCACAAAGAACTTTGGCATTATTGCCTGAAGTGTAAACTCTATTCTTTTTTTTTCATTAAAGCTTTTTATTTGCAAAGCATATATTTGGGTAATTCTTCAACATTGACCCTTACAAAGCTTTCCTTACAAATTCCCCCCCCCAGTCCCTTCCCCTCCCTAGATGGCAGGAAGTCCGCTACATGTTAATTATATTAAAATACTTGACAAGTAGAATATATATATATATATATGTATGTTATATATATGTATATGTATATATATACATATTTCCACACATCTTGCTGTGCAAGAAAAATCATATCTGCAAAAAAAAATCTGAGAAAGGAAACCGAATGCAAGCAAACATCGAGAGAGAGCATGAAAATATTATGTTGTGGTCCCCATTTCATATCCCTTCTCTGGGTGTATATGGCTTTCTTTACTGAATAATTGGAACTTGTTGGAATCACCTCATTGTTGAAGAGAGCCATGTCCTTCAGAACTGATCATCATATAGTTTTGTTGTTGCTGTGTATAATGAACTCCTGGTTCTGCTCATTTCGTTCAGCATCAGTTCATGCAAGTCTCTCCAGGCCTCTCTGAAATCATCCTGCTGGCCGTTTCTTATAGAACAATAATATTCCATAACATTCATATACCATAATTTATTCAGCCACTCTCCAATTGATGGGCATCCATTCAGTTTCCAGTTTCTAGCCACTACAAAAAGGGCTGCCACAAACATTCTTGCACATGTGGGTCCCTTTCCCTCTTCTAAGATCTCTTTGGGATATAAGCCCAACAGAAACACTGATGGGTCAAAGGGTATGCACAGTTTGATAACTTTTTGAGCATAGCTCCAAATTGCTCTCTAGAATGGTTGGATCTGTTCAGAGTTCCACCAACAAATGTATCAGTGTTCCAGTTTTTCCACATCCCCTCCAAAACCTGTCATTATCCTTTCCTGTCATTTTAGCCAATCTGACAGGTGCGTAGTGGTACCTCAGAGTTGTCTTAATTTGCATTTCTCTGATCAATAGTGATTTGGAGCATTTTTTCATATGACTAGAAATGGTTTTAATGTCATCATCTGAAAATTGTCTGTTCATATCCTTTGACCATTTATCTATTGGAGAGTGGCTTGAATTCTTATAAATATGAGACAGTTCTCTATGTATTTTAGAAATGAGGCCTTTATCAGAACCCGTAAATGTAAAGATGATTTTCCAATTTATTGCTCCCTTCCTAATCTTGTCTGCATTGGTTTTGTTTGTATAAAAACTTTTTAACTTAATATAGTCAAAATTATTTATCTAGTGTTCATTTAAGAGTTCCAGTTCTTTGGACATAAATTTATTCCATCTCCACAAGTCTGAGAGGTAAACTATCCTATGTTCCTTTGATTTGCTTATAATATCACTCTTTATATCTAAATCATGAACCCATTTAAATCTTACCTTGGTATGTGGTGTTAGGTGTGGGTCAAGCCCTAATTTCTTCCACAATAGTTTCCAATTTTCCCAGCAGTTTTTGTCAAATACTGAGTACTTAGACCAGAAAATGCGGTCTTTGGGATTATCAAACAATAAATTGTTATAGTTATTGCCTAGTTTGTCCTGTCATCCTATCCTATGCCATGAAGTGGTAAACTCTAAACAGTGTACTCCATCAATGTATATATGACTGAATAAGTCACTCAGTTTCCCTTTTTCCTTATGTGTACCAAATTTATTTTTCAGAACTCTCATAGTAGCTCATTTTTAAAGACTTTTAAACTGATTCAACATGTTCTAAATTGTATGATAATTACTTATCTAAATCTTTTAACTTCTCTACTGAACCATGAACTCCTCAAATGGTTAGGACTATCTCTTATTTTAGTTTTGGTTAGCATAGAGGATTCCATTCAGGAAGCACTCCATAAATATTTGTTGAATGAATGAATGAATACATGAATAAATTAATGCCAGCCTGTTGGCTTGTCTAGGTCATTGTAAATGATAAGAAAAGCATGTGGTTTTTAGAGGAAAAAGGAAAGAATCATTTGCTAGGGGGTAGCTAGGTGGCAGCTAGATGGCGCAGTGGATAGAGCACCAGCCCTAAAGTCAGGAGGACCTGGGTTCAAATTTGAACTCAGATACTTAACATTCCCTAGCTGTGTGACCCTGGTAAATCACTTAACCCCAATTGCCTCAAGCAAAAAAAAATCAATTGCTAGATTATACTTTTAACGGTATATTTTACAGTATTTTAAAAATTTGATAAATATTAGTAATCCCTGTTTAAAAAATAGACAAACCTCCTCTAAATCATTCAGAACTTGAATTCTTTGCTTATATCTATGATTTTTTCCTTATGTTTTTGTTTTGTTTCTATGGATTTAATACTGAAAACAGCTTACGATTTTTGGCATAATTTTTAAATTTAATTTCTATCCATCTGAATTTGATAATTGATACTTTCTTAAAATGTTTTCCCTTATCCACATAAATCATCAGCATTTTTATATATTACCAATAAAGTTCAGCAGCAAGAGATACAAAAAGAAATTCCATTCAAAATAACTGTTGATAGTATAAAATATTTGGGAATTTATCTGCCAAGGGATAGTCAGGAACTATATGAACTAAATTACAAAACACTTTCCACACAAATCAAATCAGACCTAGTCAATTGGAAAAACTTAAAATGCTCATGGGTAGGACGAGCGAATATAATAAAAATGACAATACTACCCAAACTAATTTACTTATTTAGTGCCATACCAATCAAACTCCCAAGAAATTATCTTACAGATCTAGAAAAAATAGTAGCAAAGTTCATTTGGAAAAACAAAAGGTCTAGAATTTCAAGGGGATTAATGAAAAAAAAGGCTGAAGATGGTGGACTTGCTGTACCAGATCTAAAACTATATTATAAAGCAGCGGTCATCAAAACCATTTGGTACTGGCTAAGAAATAGAGTAGTCGATCAGTGGAATAGGATAGAATCACAAGACAAACTAGGCAATAACTTTAGCAATTTGGTTTTTGATAAACCCAAAGACCCCAGCTTTTGGGATAAGTATTCACTATTTGACAAAAACTGCTGGGAAAACTGGAAACTAGTGTGGAAGAAATTAGGGCTTGACCCACATCTAACACCACATACCAAGATAAGATCTAAATGGGTTCATGATCTGGATATAAAGAGTGATTTTGTAAACAAGTTAGAGGAACATAATATAGTTTACCTCTCAGACCTGTGGAGATGGAATAAATTTATGTCCAAAGAAGAACTGGAACTTTTAATTGAAAACCAGATAGATAACTTTGACTATATTAAGTTAAAAAGTTTTTGTACAAACAAAATCAATGCAGACAAGATTAGGAGGGAAGCAATAAATTGGGAAATCATCTTTACATTTAAGGGTTCTGATAAAGGTCTCATCTCTAAAATATATAGAGAATTGTCTCATATTTATAAAAATTCAAGCCATTCTCCAATCAATAAATGGTCAAAGGATATGAACAGACAATTTTCAGAGGATGAAATTAAAACTATTTATAGTCATATGAAAAGGTGCTCCAAATCACTATTGATCAGAGAAATGCAAATCAAGACAACCCTGAGGTACCACTTCACACCTGTCAGATTGGCTAAAATGACAGGAAAAGTTAATGATGAATGTTGGAGGGGTTGTGGGAGGGCTGGGACACTGATGCATTGTTGGTGGGCTGTGAACGGATACAGCCATTCTGGAGAACAATTTGGAGCTATGCTCAAAAAGTTATCAAACTGTGCATACCCTTTGACCCAGCAGCATTTCTATTGGGCTTATATCCCAAAGAAATCATAAAGGAAGGAAAAGGCCCCACATGTGCAAGAATGTTTGTGGCAGCCCTTTTTGTAGTGGCTAGAAACTGGAAATTGAATAGATGCCCTTCAATTGGAGAATGGCTGAATAAAT
>JAJPUD010011776.1:24977-41918 GCA_023553655.1 Myrmecobius fasciatus
TCTGATGGACATGGCTCTCTGCAACAAAGAATTGTCTCAAACCAGTTTAAATTGTTCACTGAAGAAAACCATATACACCCAGAGAGAGGGATATGAAATATGGACCACAACATAACATTTTCATGATCTCTCTTGATATTTGCTTGCATTGTGTTGCCTTTCTCTGATTTTCTTTTTTTCTTGTAGATACGATTTTTCTTGCATAACTTGTCAAGTATTTCAACATTATTAACATGTAGTGGACTTCCTGCCATCTAGGGGATGGGAGGGGACTGGGGGTAAAATTTGTAATGGAAAGCTTTGTAAAGATCAATGCTGGGGAACTACCCATACATATGTTATGCAAATAAAAAGCTTTAATTAAAAAAATGTTTTCCCTTGTAACAGAAAATTCACAGAATGGGAATATTATAGCATTGTTGATATTTTTATAGCTATGAAAGTAAATAATAGTGACTTTGGTGTGTTCTTCGATTCCCCACTTTCCAGCTTCCTTTTATATGTGACCTTTTCCCATTAGAATATAAATTCCATAGGAGCAGGAATGTCTATTTATGTTCTTAGCGTTTATCATAATACCTGGAAGATATTAAGTGTTAATAAATGCCTGTTTCCTTAATCTGAAAGAAACTTGGTAGGTACAATCATCACAGAATTGAGAGCCCATCATTTTTTTCTTTCTTTTTTTTTAATTAAAGCTTTTTATTTGCAAAGCATATGCATGGGTAATTTTTCAACAATGACTCTTGGAAAGCCTTCTGTTCCAAATTTTTCTCTTTCCTCCAACCCCCTCCCCTGGATGGCAGATAGTCTAATACATGTTAATTATTTAAAAATATATGACAAATCAAATATACATATACATATTTATACAGTTATAATGCTGTTGGATCTACAAGAAAAAAACCTGAGAAGGAAAACAAAATGCAAGCAAACATAAATATGAAGCATGAAAATGCTATGTTGTTGTCCACACTCAGATCCCACAGGCCTCTCCCTGGAAATATATGGCTTTCTTCATCACTGAACAATTGGAACTGGTTTGAAACATCTCATTGTTTAAAAGAACCATGCCCATCAGAATTGATCATCATATAGTTTTGCTGTTGCCATGTATAATGATCTCCTGGTTCTGCTCATTTCACTTAGCATCAGTTCATGCAAGTGAGAGCCCATCATTTCAAGTATTATTTCTCAATAACATTGCAACAACTCTGACATTACCTGCAGGAGAACTTGGTATTTGACTTTTCTCAAAATTTATTCAAGGTCCCTGCATGAAATGCTTAATGACTCATTACTCTTTGCAATTCCATTTTTTATTCTAGCAACATTAGTAAAATGTTTAAAAATTGTTTCCAAAATCAGAACTTAAAAATTTTTAATAGTATTTTCATAGTCATTACCTAAATATCAAATTTTAGCCAAACTAATGAGAGTTGACATCTGAGAAAAATAAAATTTAAGCTCTTCACTTTGTTTCTTTATGTGTCAGTATTCAATAATTATATATATACATAAATAAACATAATAAAAACATAGAAACTCTACTATATGCTTAAATTTTCCCTATGTCTTGGGTCTTCTCTTTTTTTATCTTTACCTTTTCTCAATTCTTTTAGGTTTAATTATCATTTCAATGTCAATGATTCCCTACATCCAATATAACTATATTTATATTCAATCTGTATCCATATCTTATTGTCTATCTATCTATGTCTAATATATGATATGTATTTCCATTTCTCTTCCCCCTATTTCTCTCCCAAGTGCTACTAGAATATTTTAGATATCTTAGTCTGGACAATCTCATAGGCATCTCAAACACAACATCTCTAAAAATGCACTTTCTCTTTTCTCTACAATCTCCATCCCTGTACCCCCATAAAATTCTTTTGGGAACTCCCTTATTTTAGTCAAGGGAGTGAGCATCCTTCCTTTAACACATTTGCAACCTTCATGTTATCCTCTTTGATACTCTATCCATCTAACCACCTGTCAAATATTTAGTTGCTACTTTTAAAAAATCTCTCAAATCTTTCCCCCTCTCTCCTGCCCTCATAGATCTACTTCTTCTTTCCTAGGTTATTGGAGTAGCTGTCTAAACTGCCTCTTTGTGTCAAGAACTTCTCTTCCATTCATCTACTTCACAGGCACCAAAACAGTTTTCTTTAAGTAGAAGTCTGACTTACCTACTCAATGGAGCCAGTGTTTCCCTTTTCTCTCTTTTATCAAATGCATGTTCATCTGTTTTAAAGTTTTTCACAACTCATCCAGCTAACCTTTCCAATTTTATTATACATTACTCCCCTTCTCACACTATACAGTCTGGCCAAATTAACTTCCTTGTTGTGCCTTGACCTCATCTTTAAGAATTTACATTGGCTTTCCTCCATTCTTGAAACACTTTTTATCGTTATCTCTAATATTTAGAATCTCTTTTCCCCCTTCTCCTAGCAAAAACCATCTGTTGAGATGCAACTTTCTTCATGAATTCCTTTCTATTTCTCAGCTGCTAGTGCCTTCCCTTTAAAGCATTTTAAAATATTTAAAGTATATTGTCTTGGTAAAATATAAATTCTTACACTTAAAGTATAAGTTTCTATCAAGAAATATTTCATCTTTATATATACTTAGGTCTTAGCACAGTGAATAGCATATAGGAGACGTTTAACAAATGACAGTTGATTAATTTTTACTTTTTTTCTTGAAAATTATTAGAGTTTAAAAAGTTGAATTTGACAGAGATAGTTCTTTAAAAGAAAAGCAAATGAATGTATACATAGGTGGAAAAACAGAAGTTTTAGATCCTATTTGGAATATCTGAGATTTTAACAAATGAGTAGAGATATAGATTTCTCCAAAAATATTATTTTAACTTGAAGATTCTGAATTATTAATTAGCATAGATTTAAATTTACCAAACAATGACAGTTTTGAATATGCTTATAAATTGAGCCAAGTAAAGAGATTATAAAATGTCTGAAAGTTTAAGTATGCAAGGCAGTTGTTGAGCAAATAGGGTATAATCAGTATTATTTTCTTTGAACAGAAGTCACTGCTAAATTAAAAAGCAATTAAATGTTTTGTAATTGGTAGTTATATGCATGTGTAGATTTAATCTTGTTTTCATTTTTATAATGGCTCTATGAAAATAATTAAGGAGTCTAATTATCCAAAATCGTAATCCATGAAATCAGTTGTCCTTGACTGATAGATTATGGAAATGTGAGAGAGGGCATTAATTGCATTGATTCAACCTTGAAAACAAAGTAATAAACAATTGCTTTGTTAATTATTAAAAAAGAATAAATCTACATGAACCTATAGTTGGATCAGACATTATAAATGACCTTTTAAGTTCTTCTATAAGCGCTTGAATTAGTTACTTTCTTTGAAAAGCGTAATTGAAGTGAAGGGTTTAGCTATTACTTTAATAATTTAGGTAACATAACTTTATTACCTATAGAATTTATAGTTTATAATATTGTAAGTAATCTAGACTCATTAGTTCTATAGTTACCTGATGTAAAAACAAAAACATTATTAAAATAAAAGGTTTAACCTGGAAGAGTTAATCAATAAATGACTGGGTTTTAGATTCTGTGGACTAACTAGAATTTGCATCTATGTATTCATTTTGAATGCAAGCAAAACTTCCAATTAAAAAGAGTTTCATCAATGGAAAAGCAAATATAGAAAAGATAGGAGTTTGTCTATACTTACTTTAGGTTTCTCTAAGTGAGTTTTCATTCTTTTTTTATATGTTAAATTTATATAAGTATCAAAAACTAGAATTGAAATTCTTGATGTACCAGCTATTTTTCATCCAGTCTATCCAACACCACTCTTCCAATTATGGGATACTTTATCTTCAACTATTTCTTTATCATTTCTTGCTGCTATTATTTTTATAGTCACTCTCATTCCATCTGAACTGAATCATTCTTTCAGTTTTATATTTTCCTATGAGTATCTTTTCTATAGACTGCATAATGACAAAACCAAATTGATATAAAGTTAATTTAACTTCACACATTTGTATATGCAAATATAGATATACACATATATACATCTATTTACTTATATGTGTATAATGCACACAAAATAAATGAAAGTGAACTCTAATTCTGACATAGTAAAAGTTTATTTTGATAAAAACAAAAAAACCTATAGATTCATTGTGAGCATAAAAATGAATTTCTTAAAGAAAGTTATTACTTGGACTTAGTTGATATGCTGGAGTTGAAGTGCAAAAATGCATCTTTAACTATTAACTTAAATATGAATTCAAATGTAGTTGGTTATGAAGAAAATCCTTTTTGCCAAATTATTTTGGAAGTGGAATAAACTCTAGAATGGTTAGTTGACTGTGTTCTTTATTATACTGAAGAAATACAATTCCAAGAAAAATAAAAGGAACTACTTTTTCCTCATATGTAGATGAATGGCATTTGTTTTTTTGTCATTACCATATTTATTTCCACTATTACATATAAATTCTTAATTACTGCCAAAGTTTTTGTAAATCCAAAGTTATGATTATTCTGATTTTTCATTTATGCTTATGTCACCTCCTTGTGAATATTATCTCATTTATTTGGCTCAGTACACAAAATTCAAAGTGGTGAAAACATTATCATGTGACTTTAATCTAGAATTTAGGGTATTAGATTTTGAATTATCATCATTTTGAAATGACTTCAAGGTGATCAGAATCATTAAATTTTTAATGCAATGTTTCTATGGGGTGAAAAAAGCCTCATAAAACTTTTCCCACTTTAATTTAGAAGGAGCTTACTTCTCAAATGATAATAAAAACTCAAATCATTTATATATCACTTTGTATATTTTGAAATGTCTTTATTTCTCTAAATATAACAACAGTAATTATTATATTTATTATAATCCATATTTTTTATTTTATTTTTATTTCCTTAGAATAAAGTCACTGTTCATACAATAAACAAGAATTCAAATTCTATGTATTATATTTTTTCCATTCAATTTTTAAAAATTGTCAGTTCCAGATTTCCTGTTTCCTTTACCATTCCCTCACCAATTGAAAAGACAAGAAAAACAAAATCCATCACAAATGTGAAGTCATTCAAAATAAATTTATGCATTTGTTATGATCTGGGGAAAAAACAAGAAAAGGAAAGATAAAAATGTATTGCATTTTGTACTCTTAGTTCATCACTTACTCTCTGGTGGTGGATAGCATTTTTTACTATGAGTCCTTTGCAGCTGTGAAGGGTCATTATATTCATCAGAGTCACTAAGTTTTTCAGATCTTTGTAATTTTACTCACTGTATAAAAGGTTCTATTCACTTTACATACTCAGTTCATATCATTCTTTTCAGATTTTTTAAAAGCTTATTCCCTCCATAATTCTTTGTAGTACATGTACTATAATTTGTTTAGTCATCCTGCAATTGAGAGCCCTTCTTTCAGTTTCTAGTTCTATGCTATTGTCTCCCCCCCCCCAGGCAGTTGGAGTTAAGTGACTTGCCCAAGGTCAAACAGCTAAGCAGTGTTAAGTGTCTGAAAGCAGATTTGAACTCAGGTCGCCCTGACTTCAGGGCTGGTGCTCTATCCATTTTGCCACCTAGATGCTCCACTATGCTATTGTCAAAAGAACTACTGTAAATACATGTTTTGTACATAGTAGTCCTTTCCCTTTTTCTTTGATTTTTTAAAAGGGTATTACCTGAGGGAAAGGTATGCATAGTTTATTAGTTTTTTTGGAATAGCACTAAATTGTGTTCCAAAATGGTTGAACAAATTCACATCTTCATCAGCAATACGTTGCTATACCTATATTCCATATCCCCTCCAGCTTTTGCCATTTTCCTTTCTAACCATCTTACAGATGCTAGAGTTGTTTCAATTTGCAATTCTCTAATTCACAGTAATTTAGAGCATTTTTTCATATAAAAATAAAGGCTTTGATTTCTTCCTCTGAAAAACTCCCTTTTGTAATCCTTGGCCATTTATCAATTGGAAATTGGCTCTTATTTTTACTGCATTTAGCTCAATTTCCCATATATTTGGGAATATATTTGAAATTTTGTCAGTGAAACTTCATGCAATGATTTTTTTTCAATTTCTTACTTTTTTCCATTTTTATTTGCATTGGGTGTTTTTTGTATGTAAAACTGTCTTAATTTTAATTAATCGAAATTATCCATTTTGCCTCCCAGGAACTTTTCTATATTTCTTCTTTGGTTATGAATTCTTTCTTTCCAAAGATTTGACAGGTCATTTTTTCCATGCTCCACTAATTTTCTTGTGATTTTACTCTATTTGCAAATCAGTTAGCAACTTCCTCTATTAAACATTCTCTGATTTTCCCAATGAGTGATTATTTTTCCAATGTCTGACATAGAATTTTGATTATTGCATATTATAGCCATTTATATGGTACATTTTTCTTTTACATGATTATGAGTTCCTTAAAGGCTTAAGTCAAGTTTTACTGAAACATTTCAAATAGTGACTCAGAATATAGTTTAAAAATATAAAATTAGATGAATTAGCACCTAAGAAAATATTGAAAAGGAGAAGAACATAAAACTAAAAAAAGATTATAAATAAAAGGAAAGAGTCTAATGGGAAAAAATGTTTTTGGATCAGATTCATTTAATAAGGGTTTGGTATGTGAAATTTATAAATAACACATATATTTGTATATGTGTGTGTGTTGGGGGGTTGATTCTTGGATTGATAGGGAGTCACTAAGGTTTATTGAATAGTATGCCATATGATAGTCAGACCTGCTATTTAGAAAGGCCAATTTGGCATCTGAATAAAGAGTTATATGGAATGAAGAGTGGCCATGAGAATCTGTACTAATATCGTGTTAGAGGGAAGGAGAGTGTATATAAGATTTGTTTGAAGGTAGAATCAAAAAGACTTGGTAATAGTTTTAATTGGGGGTAGGATAATTGTCTCAAGCAATAGAGAGATAGATATAGATAAACAAATGGACATACAAACAAATAAATAGATCTTGCAGAGCTTCAGTCTTTTAAATTCAGGAGCTTTTAGTTTACCTCCACCTAAATATTAAGCCTCTAATTTAAGTTATCTAAAATAGAATCTATCATCTTCCTGCACTTTTTTTCATTTTCCTCAGTCTTTCTAGAATACTCTGTCTAGATCAGGTATTTCCCCTGTTCACATATTACTCTACCCTTTTGTGTTATGCATAATAATTAGGTAACAAAGTGAATGAAACATTGACTTGGATTGAAGAAGACCTGAGTTCAAACACAGCCTCAGACACATACTAGCTGTGTGATCCTTGGCAGTTCACTTAATCACCATCTGCCTAAGTTTATCCAGCTATAAAATGAATAAAATTATAACAACTCCCAGAGCTATTGTGAAGATAAAATGAGATAATATTTGTTAAATGCTTTGAAAACCTTAAAGCACTATATGAATATTAGCTGTTATTATTGCTATTATAATCTCTTTTGTAGAATTTAAATTCACTCAAGACAGAGGATGTATTTCTTAAAACTATCTAACCCTAATGTATCACACAGTGTCATTTATTAACCACATACTATGTAAAAGTGTTCAGAAGAACATTTAAGTAGTAGAACTTTGGGTAGGAGTTATAACAAAGAAAATATCAGTATCTAAAACATGATTATCCAACTTTAAAAATGAATAAAAAGATGACAAAAGTTCTTCAAATTCTAAGGAAGAGGGGCAGCTAGGTGGCACAGTGGATAGAGCACCAGCCTTGAAGTCAGGAGGAACTGAGTTCAAATTTGGTCTCAGACACTTAACATTCCCTAGCTGTGTGATCCTGGGCAAGTCACAACCTCAATTGCCTCAGCAAAAAGCAAAAAAAAAAAAAATCTGAGGAAGAATAATTTCTTTCAAAAAAAATACCAATTAAAATGTCATTTTTCTTATCTTTCACAAGTAAAAAAAAAACAAAATTGGTAAAAAAAAAAACACCCTATTTTGAATCCCATAGCATATATCTGTCAGACATGTTTATTCTTATTATAAAATTATATTTAACATATAATGAAAAAACAAGTACAATCCCACAATTAAAATAAAAACTCTAAACAAGGTAGAATGAGTATTTGACAAAATATTGGGATATCATAAACCTGTTATTACCTATTTTCAAGAAGACAAAGTAAGATATATATGTGTATGCATATATACATTTATATATATCTTTAAAACATTTATTAAAGAATTAGAAACAAAATAATAATTGTTGAAAAATAGAAGATAATATTTGTGTATACTCAGATATATAATGTGTGTATCATGCATGTATTACATAGTAATTTTTTTAAATAAGAAAGATAAATGTCTAAAATGTATGTATACAAGGATATAAATTCTGTTTTATTTCTTTTGACACAAAAATATATAGATGCAGTGAACAAAATTAATAAGTATATGTTAAGTGTAATATAGATTTCAGCAAAATCAATCAATGTATTTGTAACATGTGAAAGATAAATCTTTTTAGTAGCATGAATGTTCTCTGTGATCTATGCATTTATAACTGGAATAAAAAATTCATTGTTAAATTTAATATCTATAAAGTGATTTCCTAAATATATTCTCAATCTCAGCTATTTAAGAACTGTAATGAAATAGAATTTGATTATCCTTACATATATCCTAAACCAAGTTCTATACTAATATGAGTGCTGTAGATCTGATTATTTTACTAAAATTAGTGCCATAAAATAGAGAAATATTCACCTCATCTCAATTATTTGACATTGCTATTAGCAGTGATAATATTATTAAAATATTCATTAAATATAGCATTAAATTTGGAGCCAAAAAAGTAGAAAAGTTAATTCTAAGTATTTTCACTATTGAATTTGAAATATTGAATATATTTCACTATTCACTATTACCACAAATCTCAGGCAACTTTTGTTCTGGATTAGGCTTGTCTGGCTAGCAACCTGGTAGTTCAAGTTCAATATCAGAATTATATAAGACTTCTGGATCATTAAACAATTAATGATTTACTTAGTTGTATAAAGTGAAGCATATTTAATATGGGTGCAAAAATACCATGAGTGGATTCATCTGACTCTCCTGACTCTGAGTTACCAATAGTGGTCTGCTAGGCAGGTATCAGAAAGCTGTGAACTACTTATGCTATTTTTGGGATCTAAGTGATTGGGAAGTAATGGCCTGAGCATTTATTCTCTTGATCCAATTATGTCTTGAGAATGTGTTTAATATATTTGAAAGAATAAGTAGCCTAATTTTCTTGGAAACCAGGGATTGGGATATTGCTTTCATATATTTCAAAGAAAAATAATATAGAAAGATTTAAATCTTATTTTAAAATTTTCATTCTAATAATAAAAAATTGGCAATGTGTTTATTTTGTTCCAAACTCTTTGCTACATGCTAGCAATAAAAAAGAGAAAGAAATAATTACATTTTCTAGAAGCTTATATTCAAATGGAGTAGACAACAAATACATATGTGTGTGTGTATATATATATATATATAGGCATATACACATGTGCATATATGTGTGTTTGTGTATATAATACATTTATAAATATATACACATACATATATGATAAAGAGAATGGATAGAAATAAATATAAAGTATTTAGCTATAAAGTAATTTGGGAAGGAAGTTTTGAATATAAATGAGTAACAGTAAAATAAAGTATGAATGAAAAATCCTTAAGCACCAGTGTTCACCTTCTTCTCATTACTATCTGCTTCCTTGTCCCTGTCATTGCCTTCATCCTTCATTGTTCATTCTTACAGATGAAAGAAAGTCATCCATTGGTCATATCATTTGCATTTGAAGCAGAGCACTTCTTGATACTTTTAACAATACTATCAGATGAGATATTATCACGTGTTTTCAATACCTATTCAAGCAGTAAACCTAATGAGGAGTTCATAATTTCTTCCAGATAGTGTTAGAGCATGAACATCAGGGAACAGCTTGTCTAAGAAAGGCTGTTTTTGAATGTATAGCTGTATTCTTCCAGGTAGAATCACTAAGTCACTGTTCCTTGAGCAAAATGGCATATTTTATAGATTTGGTCAAATTACCTTAAAAAAAAAACATTGATTGTTGACATTCTCATTTCTCTGTTTATTTGTATATTTATTCATTTTTCTGCCTGTTTCTGTCTCTTACATACACATGCTTCACACCCTCCTTTCCTCCAACTATCATCTATATATGATATCTGCCTATCTGTCTATCTTTAAACTATCTAAATAATAAATAATTATTTTTTCTCAACAGTATTGCAAAATCTCAAATTGCTGATAAAATTTATGTTGAATGTGCCTAGCCATGCCAAACAACCTCTTATTGGCTAGTATCTTATGTTGTAAGACAACATGCAGGGATAAAGAAGAAAATATACTTTTACTGGTTAAGATAGGCAACAGAATTGTGATATGCCCATTTTCATTTTTGCTAGACATCACAATAGCAGATGTTGAATCTCTTTTATTGACTTTCAAAAGATGAAACATGGGAACAACACTCAGGAATTTAGCCAGCATCACCAAGCGTAGTCAGAGCAATTATTATTTTTTCCATTAAAATACATGACAAAAGATCTAATTTGGAAGGCACTAAAGGTGACATGTCCAAAATCAGTCTAATTAAAAGTATCTTTTATTTATCTCCTAAAAGATTTAAATCATTATACAAAGTTAAATACATTTGAAATAAGTTAGAGCAAACAAAAATAAAAACAGATCAAAAAGCAATTAAATGGAACTAAGAACAAAATGTAGCAGATTTCTGAGTCCTAAATATAGCTATAAATTTTTTAGAAGGGTAAGGCAAAAAGAGTAATGTGTTAGACCATATAATTCTTGTTGATAGTGAGAAGATATATGATGGGATTTTATTTAATGATACTGGAATGTAGGAGGAATATCAACTTCACTCATAATAAACTATTTTTCATTTGGAATATTGTTAAAATGATTTCCTTAGTTGCTTCAGTTTCTTCCTTTTCAAAAACCTTTGCTTTTTAGTTGTCATGCTTTTATTATTTATTTTAATGATAAACTCAGTACTTTTTATCTAATTCTTCAAACAAGCCACTGCTGTATCACAGATTTACAGCAAACTCAAGGATTGCAATTAAATTGAGATGCCATTTTGTCCAAACCATACATGAACAGAAATCTACCTCCAACATTCCCAAGTGTTCTTCTAGCCTCTGTTTGAATACCTCCAGTGAAGATGTGTATAATACCTTTTGAGATAATTTTTTTTTACTTTCATACAACTCTAATTGTTAGGATGATTTAACTTATTTTGAATTTAGTCTGACTCACTGTAAGTTACACCTGTTACTCCTAAGTTTGTCCTCTGGAGTGTCATAGAGTCATTCTAATTCCGCATGATACTCTTTGAATACTTAAGGCTAAGTATCATATTTCCCTAAAATTCCCCCCTGACAAGTTAACCATGAGCTATTTCTCTACTACATTGTCAATAGAATGATCTCTAGACCTTTTATTGGATCCTTTTCTGGTCCAAGATGAATAAATATTAAATAAGTCTATTTAGAATGGAATGCTGTATCTCAAATGTCATCTAATATGAGGTAGTGTATAGTAGTGCTAATAGCTTTTGGATACTCATCATGCAACCCAAATTTTCCTTAGCTGTTTTGGGTGCTGTTTCATACTGTTATCTTACTATAATCTCCCCAAAAAAACTTTCCTTTAATTCCGTTCTTCAAAAGTTTTTTTTATTTTTTTTTATTTTTATCACCTAATAGTTCCTTGCATTATGTCAACATTCTTATTTTTTTCTGCCAAGGAGAATGACCTTCATATTGGAAATGACAGAAAAAAGTGACTAATAGGGACTTGATACCCAAGACAAGTAAGAACATTTTTAAAAGAATGCCTAAATTCCCTTAATGCATTTAACTCATTAGGCACAGATGAATTATGACTAGGTACTGAAAAAAAATCACAGAATTGTTTAGCCTGAGAATTAAAGATCAAAGAACATAAAAGAAATAACAAAAGATTATTGTTGCTGCTGTTTTATCATGTTTTAATTATATTTGACTATCTGTGATCCCATTTGGGGTTTTCTTGACAAAGAAGTGGAGTGGCTTGCATTCTCCTTCTCCAACTCTTTTTATAGATGGGAAACAGATTTATGGGGTTAAATGGCTTTCCCAGGTTCATATAGGTAGTAGTAAGTATCTGATGCCTGATTTGAATTGAGTTCTTTCTGGTACTCTATCCATTGCACTGCCTCCTAGCTACCGAACATAAGATTAGATTAAATATTCTTTAAAAAAAAAGAAGAGAGTAAATATCTTGATTTCTAAAAAACAGAACAGTTTGTAAAATGTAGGCCAATAAGCATGTCTTCAATTTTGCAGAAAATTCTAGACTATATTATTAAATAGATGATTTGCAAACATTTACAAAAGAAAGTGGTCATTAGAAAGATAAATATTAATGATTGCTGGTCCTTGTTTCACCCTTTTGAAGCTCTCTATAGAGCTTCCCAGGAATCTTTAGCCTCGTACTCTGTGCATCTCTTCCTAGCCTTCTATCTTCTGTTTATGTATTGTCTTCCCCTATTAAAATTCAAGGTTCTACAGGGCAGGAACTACCTACCATGATTTTTATTTAGGGTAAATATACTTATTCTTGCAGTGTTTGAAACCAAGTGACAGCTAGTTCTCTCTCTCTCTCTCTCTCTCTCTCTCTCTCTCTCTCTCTTTCTTTCTCTCTCTCTCTGTCTCTCTCTGTCTCTCTTTTTCTCTGTCTCTCTGTCTCTCTGTCTGTCTCTCTCTGTCTGTTTCCCTCTGTGTGTGTCTGTCTGTCTGTCTCTGTCTTTCTCTTTTCTCTGTCTGTCTGTTTCTCTCTAACAGTTTTTGACAGTAATCCTAAAATAGTAAATGAGTTGATGCTTTACATCAAGTTTATCCAAGTTTTAATAAAGTTTTTGACAAAGTATAATATCATAATAAGGAATAGAAAATAGTAAATCCATATATTTTTAGAACTAATTAGAAAGTCAAAACAAAGAATAATTGTTAAAGGTTCAATGACAATATGTCAGTTAGCCTTTTGTTGAGTCTACCAGAGATCTGTGCTTTGTCATGTGCTATTTAACATTTTTTTAAATCAATTATTAGGATAAAGACTTAGATTGTATATACATTAAATTTGCAGATGACACAATAATGGGGGAGGGCAGCTATCACACTGGATGACAGAATCAGTATACCAAAGGATTTTGAGTAGCTAGAGCACTTGGTAGATGCAGGAATATAAGATGAAATTTTATAGTGATAAGTTTGTAAGTATTCTTGAACTGTATTAAAAGGAGTATGATAATAGGAATAGAGAAGTCATAATGACACTTTCCTCTACTTATAGCAGAAGTCATACAGAATAATATTTTCAACTCTGAAAATGAATAATTAATTATGATATTGATGAGGCAAAGAATAACCCAAGGAGTGTGACCAGGATATTAAAGTTCCTTAAGGTTATATTATATACAGACTATTTAAAGGAGTTGAATCTCTGGAGAAGAGGATACTTTTTTTTTCTTTTGGGAAAGCCACAAATTTATTTATTTTATTTTTTTTTATATAGAGCTTTTTATTTACAAAACATATGAGTGACCTTTCAACATTGACCTTTGCAAAAACTTTTTTTTCCCAAGCTTTTACCCTCTTTCCCCTCACCCCCCACCCCTAGATGACAGGTAATCTAATACATGCTAAATAGGATAAATTATATGACAAATACAATACATGTATACATATCTATACAGTTATCTTACTGCACAAGAAACATCAGATCTAAAAAGAGAAGAAGAAAAAAACAACCTAAGAAGGAAAACAAAATGCATGGAAATATTCACAGAAAGCATTAAAATGCTGTGTTGTGGTTCACTCTCAGTTCCCACAGGCCTCTCTCTGGATGTATATGACTATCTTCATCGCAGAACAACTGGTTTGAATCACATCATTGTTGAAGAGAACCATGTCCATCAAAATTGATCATCATATAGTCTTGTTGCTGTGTATAATGTTCTCCTGGTTCTGCTGATTTCACTCAGCATCAGTTCATACAAGTCTCTCCTGTCCTCTCTGAAATCCTCCTGTTGGTCATTTCTTACAGAACAATAATATTCCATAACATTCATATACCATAATTTATTCAGCCATTCTCCAATTGATGGGCATCTTTTCAATTTCCAGTTTCTTGCCACTACAAAAAGGGCTGCCACAAACATTTTTGCACATGTGGGTCACTTTCCCTCCTTTAAAATCTCTTTGGGATATAGGCCCAGTAGAAACACTGCTGGGCCAAAGGGTATGCACAGTTTGATAACTTTTTGAGCATAGCTCCAAATTGCTCTCCAGAATGGTTGGATCCATTCACAGTTCCACCAACAATGTATCAGTGTCCCAGTTTTCCCACATCCCCTCCAACAGTTATCATTATCATTTCCTGTCATTTTAGCCAATCAGACAGGTGTGTAGTGGTATCTCAGAGTTGTCTTAATTTGCATTTCTCTAATCCATAGTGACTTGGAGCACCTTTTCATGTGACCAGAAATAGTTTCAAGTTCTTCATCTGAAAATTGTCTGTTCATATCTTTTGACCATTTATCCATTGGAGAATGGCTTGAATTCTTATATATTTGAGTCAATTCTCGATATATTTTAGAAATGAGGCCTTTATCAGAACCTTTGGATGTAAAAATATTTTCCCAGTTTACTGCTACCCTTCTAATCTTGTCTGCATTCATTTTGTTTGTACAAAAACTTTTTAACTTGATATAGTCAAACTTATCTATTTTGTGATTAATGATGACCTCTAGTTCTTCTTTGGTCACAAATTCCTTCCCCCTCCACAGGTCTGAGAGGTAAACCATCCTACATTGTTCTAATTTGTTTATAATATCATTCTTTATGCCTAGATCATGAATCCATTTTGACCTTATCTTGGTATATGGTGTTAGGTGTGGGTCAATGCATAATTTCTTCCATACTAGTTTCCAATGATCCCAGCAGTTTTTGTCAAATAGTGAGTTTTTATCCCCAAAACTGGGGTCTTTGGGTTTATCAAACACTAGATTACTATTGTCATTGAGTATTTTGTCCTGTGAACCTAACCTATTCCACTAATCCATTACTCTATTTCTTATCCAGTACCAAATGGTTTTGGTGACCACTGCTTTATTATATAGTTTTAGATCTGGTGCAGCTAGGCCACCCTCATTTGCATTTTTTTCATTAATTCCCTTGAAATTCTTGACCTTTTGTTTTTCCAGATGAATTTTGTTGTTATTTTTTCTAGTTCAGTTAAATAATCTCTTGGGAGTTTGATTGGTATAGCACTAAATAGATAGATTAGTTTAGGTAGTATTGCCATCTTTATTATATTCGCTCGACCTATCCAAGAGCACTTGATGTTTTTCCAATTGTTTAGATCTGACTTTATTTGTGTGGAGAGTGTTTGGTAGTTTTGCTCATATAGATCCTGACTTTCCCTTGGCAGATATATTCCCAGATATTTTATACTATCGATAGTTATTTTGAATGGAATTTCTTTTTGTATCTCTTGCTGTTGCATTTTGTTGGTGATGTATAAAAATGCTGATGATTTATGTGGATTTATTTTGTATCCTGCAACTTTGCTAAAGTTGTGGATTAATTCTAATAGTTTTTTAGTTGATTCTCTAGGGTTCTCTAAGTAGACCATCATATCATCTGCAAAGAGTGATAATTTGGTTTCCTCATGACCTACTCTAATTCCTTTAATCTCTTTTTCTTGTCTTATTGCCAAGGCTAGCATTTCTAATACAATATTGAACAGTAATGGTGATAGTGGGCAACCTTGTTTCACCCCTGATCTTATTGGGAATGGTTCCAGTTTATCACCATTACATATGATGCTAGCTGATGGTTTTAAATAGATGCTACCGACTATTTTAAGGAAAAGTCCATTAATTCCCATACTCTCTAATGTTTTTAATAGGAATGGATGTTGGATTTTATCAAATGCTTTTTCTGCGTCTATTGAGATTATCATATGTTTTTTGTTAATTAGGTTATTAATATAGTCAATTATGTTAATAGTTTTCCTAATATTGAACCATCCCTGCATTCCTGGTATAAATCCTACTTGGTCATGGTGTATTATTCTGAGAATAATTTTCTGTAATCTCTTTGCTAATATTTTATTTAAGATTTTTGCATCAATATTCATTAAGGAGATTGGTCTATAATTTTCTTTCTCTGTTTTTGTTTTACCTGTTTTAGGTATCAGTACCATGTCTGTATCATAAAAGGAGTTTGGTAGGAGTCCTTCATTCCCTATTTTTTCGAATAGTTTATATAATATTGGAGTTAATTGTTCTTTAAATGTTTGGTAGAATTCATATGTAAATCCATCTGGTCCTGGGGATTTTTTCTTAGGGAGTTGATTAATGACTTGTTCTATTTCTTTTTATGAAATGGGACTATTTAAGTAATTTTTTTCCTCTTCTGTTAATCTGGGCAATCTATGTTTTTGTACATACTCCTCCATTTCACTTAGGTTATCAAATTTATTGGCATACAGTTGGGCAAAGTAACTCCTGATTATTGCTCTAATTTCCTCTTCATTGGTGGAAAGTTCTCCCTTTTCATTTTTGAGACTAACAATTTGATTTTCCTCTTTCCTTTTTCTAATTAAATTAACTAGAGGTTTATCTATTTTGTTGGTTTTTTCATAAAACCAACTTTTAGTTTTATTTATTAATTCAATAGTTTTTTTACTTTCAATTTTACTAATCTCTCCTTTTATTTTTAGGATTTCAAGTTTGGTATTTGATTGGGGGTTTTTAATTTGTTCTTTCTCTAGCTTTTTTAGTTGCAAGCCCAATTCATTGATT